>CAUYRH010139763.1:0-36725 GCA_963574655.1 Perodicticus potto
CGAGAGGGGACTGGAGTTCCGTCGTGTGCTCTTACGATCTCATCCGCACAGGGCAGAGAGAGAGCCGGGTGACCCAGCCGTCCGCACAGGGCAGAGAGAGAGCCGGGTGACCCAGCCGTCCGCACAGGGCAGAGAGAGAGCCGGGTGACCCAGCCGTCCGCACAGGGCAGAGGGAGCCGGGTGACCCAGCCGTCCGCACAGGGCAGACAGAGAGCCGGGTGACCCAGCCGTCCGCAGGGCAGAGAGAGAGCCAGGTGACCCAGCCATCACAAACTCTGGAGGGCGACAGTCCCACCAGGCATTTCTGAAAATACCAGTCACTGGACCCCCGCCCTCCAGAGAATCTTATTCAAAAGCACTGAGGCAGAGACATGAAATCTACCTTCTACTGAGAACAAAGGTGACTTTAAGTTTGCAGTCCTAAGACTACATTTTTGTAGAAGGTAAGTACTGAGCCCCATTTTTTCAGGGCTCCAGCAACATGTACCTAGTGCCCAGAACAACCACTGAACACCTCTTGTATCTTGTATTTTTGGATCATTTAACCTTCAGGAAATACCTTATTAAATATGCAAAGTGTCCTAAAAGTCTCCATATATGGGGAAAATGGGAGATTGTCACTCAATGTACAAAACAGTCATTACAAAATTTTATAAAATATTCTCTACATGTTGGCCACCTTTTTGTAAAATTTTGTAATGAATATTTTGTAAATAAACGTACACTAAGTGACTATCTTTCATTTTTCCTGTACATGGCAACTTTGGGGAAGCTCTGTATATTTAAAATACATGTATACACAGTACACATACCATTTGATTCATTTACAACCCTGGAAACCCATGCTGGGTGATGTCAAGTAATTTGATCCAAGGTTACAAGCTAATAAGGGCAAGGTCAGGCACAGAGCTCAGATCTGCCCCTATCAAACAGAGCACAGCCCACCATGGGGAGTAGTCTCCAAGGAGCCGCAGTCCTTCTTGATAAGGGGAAAATTCATCCACATTTCAGGCCTTTCCACAGAAGAAAAGAGTGAATGAGGCCAGGAGATTGATAAAGGGCTGAAACTAATAGGTATAAAGTATCAGAAATTGTCCAAAGCATGGGCATTCCTTAAAAATTGTATTAGAACTTGATGAACAAAATAAACTGCATAAGTTTCATGTAGCAATCAGCCTTCAGGCACAGAGAAGCCTGCTATGGATAAATAAATGATGCTTTGAATAAGAAGGGAATACAGCTTCCTACGTCACTCTCTACCTTATCCCAGTTACACCAGTGTAGACTCTCAAAGTGAAGAATGAGATGAACTCATGACTCTCAAATGAAAAGAAAAAGAGACAAAAGGAAAAGAGAGAAAGAAACTGAAGTCCTTCCCCTCGACCTCAAAGAAAGCAAAGCCTAGAATCCCATGTTTCCCCAACTCAAGTACCATGCCTGGAAACTGTAGTTCCCCGACAGGAAGTCCTTTTATATGGAGGAAAAGACAGAGGTGTTTCGGCTGCTACTGGAAAGATAAATAGCCTAGGATATCCATTAGTGCCCCATGAATTCTGCTGCTCAGAATGCTGATGTATTTCCAGTGATTTGTGATGTTTTCCTTTCCGGTGCTCGATGGCAACTTAGGTTTAATACAATAAACCAGTTTGGCAAAAGTAAAATGTCTAGCTATGACAAACTTAATTCCCTAGACTCGAAACCTCCCGTAGATGTGAGAGCAGCAAATGTAGCTAACTCCCAACTCCCACAGGAATCTCCACCGGGAATATGACTTTCGATGTGGCATTTCCAGGGGAAATTCCATTGTTAAATGTGTTCTTGGACAATCTCCCATGAGGCTGGCTTAGAGAGATTTTACCTATTTTTCTTTTAAATATGAGGTTTGAGTAAGTCCAACCCACCTTGATGATGAAATTTTTAGAGGAGGCACCCACCTCTGCTCTGTAAATTCTGAGAGCAAGACTCTGAGGACAGCCAACTTCTCCGTGACAGCCACAGGTGGGAGCCCCCTTCTGTATGTACCAGGCTGAGAGCAATAGATACTTACTCCCTGTCATTTACTCCATACCTGAAGACCAACCAGTTCAGTCAAGAGTAGCTACGGGAGAGGAAAAGACAGACAGGCAGGGGGCCAGGTGCAGAACTGGCAAGCAGAGAGTTACACAATCTTTCTCTTTCTCTGCATCTAGAAGCAAATTCATCTACTTTATAATGGTGATCCCAGTTTCTCAGAGAAGCATTTTTGCAATAACAGCACCATAGAATAAAAGGTTGAGCAAGCAGAGGTATTTAAAAAAATAAAGCTTCCTTATTTAAAAAAAAAAAAATTTTTTTTGAGACAGAGTCTTGCTTTCACACTGTTGCCTGGACAAGATAGTAGTATCATCAGCCTTGCTCACTGCAACCTCTAACTCCTGGGCTCAATTGATCCTCCTGCCTCAGCCTCTGAAGCAGCTGAGACTGCACCACATTGTGCACCACAATGCCTAGCTAATTTTTCGACTTTTTGTTGAGACATAGAGTCTCACTCTTGCTAAGGCTGGTCTGGAACACCTAAGGCTCAAGCAATCCTACTGCCTCAATTTCCCAAAGTGCTAAGATTACAGGCAGGGGCCAGCATGCCCGGCCACATGCACTTTAATTTCTAGGTCACTGTACTACAAGAAGCCACAGCAAGATTTGATTAAAACTTCTTATTACTGAGAGGTCCTGAATGAGATGTTAACATAGATGAAGTAACTAGGTGAGAATGGGAAGCGGTCTCCTTTGAGAATGACAGGGTATTCCATACCGTATGTGTGTATCTAGGAGGTGCATAGACTGAGTCGGCATGCTGGGACCCCTATTCCAAAATATTTCATTGTCATTACCCTGTTCCTTATACTTCATACTAGGAGCTCATCATATTCCTACAGACTCCAAACTGAAGGGCATATCATTGCACCTCCTGATGGACTTGCTTTAAGGATTAACTGAAATAATATATGGACAAATACTTTGACATAGACGTTCAGAAAGCTCTCTATCAGTGTTATTATGCGACTCAATTAGCCACAAGACACATATTACATTCCAAACTACTTTTAAAGTAAATATGGGGTTAGACAAGTTCTCAAACTCATCCTGGAAAAAGTGCTACATCCCTCAGTGCCCAATATCACTAGGGTCACCGTCAAGGTACTTCCCTTGGGAAGCTAGGCACTGATGCCACTGCCTGGTCCACCCTTCAAAGTGATTTTGGAACACTTTTTTTGGAATCGCCAAAAGAGCTGTCATGGTGCAAGGTCTAACAATTAAATTCATGAGTTTACTGTGAAGGGTGGAGTAGGTGCTGGTCTCAGAGCTTCCCAAGGGGAGAGCTTCAAAGATCACCAGTACTGTTACTCAGCGGAGACATATGTAGCAGTTTTCCTAGGATGAGTTCAAGACCTTAATTGTCTAACCTCATATATGGCTTGTTTGTAGTTTTCACTTATATTCTATACCCCACGGGGAAAATCCCAATCAAGAAATCAGCTATTTTAAGAAACATGAAAATATTTAAGCTAGCTGTTTCTCTCTTACCTTTGAAACTTTACCAGTGTCTAGAGTTAGTGCTCCTCAGCCTTAGCACTGTGGACGTTTGGGGCATTGTGTTGTATGGGGGGACTCCCTGGGGACTGTGTGATGCTCAGCAGCACCCTTAGGCAATCTACTACACGCCAGTAGCACCCTCATCCCAATCTCAATAATCCAAAATGTCTCCAGATATTACCAAGTGTCCCTGGGGAGGGAGCAAAACTGCCCCTTGCTGAGAATCACTGGTCTGAGTCATTTTAAAATAGATAAAGTATAGATACAAATTCTCTAAAATATACCTAAAATATGAGATGCCTCACCTAGAATTTCACTTATGCCACAAATAGCATTTTACTAGCAGTAAAGTGAAACCCAAAGCTTAACAGGAACAGTGAGACACTTAGCACTAACAAGCTATGGTGAGCAAAATAGTCCAAACTTGTTCACATATGCAAACTCAACATTTAATTTTCTGCAAGATTACCCACAATAATTACAAAGTTTATATAATACAGTCTTAAAAGCTTGGAACTCTGAGATCCATAAGGATTGATCCTTTATCTTTTACCTTTGCTGTGTACTGCGTCTGTGCAACCTAGCAAATGAACGTAGGCAATATTTTCCTCTAATTTCTAGGAGTATTAAAGTGAAACATTACTAAAATTAAACTGATTATTAAATAACCCAATTGAGAGCAATATGAAGTAAACAGCTACTGTACAAATAACAGTAAGGTAGACCAAAAGCCTGTTGTTCTCATAAGCATGAACCCTTTCAGTAAACATATCTGTTGTACATACGACAACTAATAGTGTGACACTATAAAAGTAATGTTGAAATATCAGCTGCTACTGGTTAATGCTGGTTTGAGGGCAAAGAGCTGACATCTGTGTGACATCAGTCTGTTCAGTCTGCAAGTAACCTATAGTACTTAGGGGCATTATTGATAGCCTGAATGGACTTTCTACCAGAAATCCATGGTCAATGCTAATGCAGGAGCAGCTTGAAGATTTCAGAGCTCTTATCAAAAAACTGAACTTCTCTGTCACAGTCTTTACTTCAACCAGGCCATGAAATTTACCCTAACATACAGAGCTGTATGAGGATCAAATGTACCCGATGTTAAGAAAACAGAGCCCATATGAGAGAGAACACACATTCACTGCATCTGCTGACATCCACATGCCGGATAAAGTTTCATTTCAAAGGGAAAAAAGTCACCACCCATATTCAGGTAACTAGGAAGCCAGTGAAAGTTTTCCCCTAAGGTGTACTTGTTTTGATGAAGGAGTGTTGCACCATCTACACACATCCCGGCTCTCACTCGGTGGTCCCCTCTCTCTCTGATGATGTCCCTGACAGGGATTACTCTCCTGTTACATGGTGAAGTGGGTGGAACGACAAATAAACACAAGACCCAAGCTTGCAAGTCCAAGGTCATGTCACTTTTCATCAGAGCTACCTCAATTCTATCTTCTGAAAAGCAGAGATTATGTTTCCACTCCTCTGCGTGATCTCAGAAGGAAAGCAGGGCTGAGGACTCAGACGGGAAGCCAAGAGGCGATCTACATTCCGTGATCCCGTGGGATCATTCAGGGGACACTGCCCACTGCCCCTTTTCCTGTCTCCTTTCCTTCTTTTTTCCATTGAGGACAGTCAGATGGTTGCACCATCTGGCAGCCAGGAATACCACCTCAACACACAAAACCACCTTAGAAGTCTTTTCTTCTAACATGCCCAGGGCTGCTTTTCCACCTTCCTAACTTTCTTCAAACTCAATCTCCAGCTCTACCCTATAACAACCCTCTTCCAAGATGGGATTTTCCAAGACGCACATTCACCCCAGATCTAGATATCAGACCTAATTTCTAATCTTCTGCTCTTTTTTGAACAAGCTATGTCACTCTAAACAAGCTACTTAATCTTGCTATGTTAACTCAGCTGTAAAAGAGGTGATATTTTGTGACTTCATAAACTTGCATTACACAAATATCATGTATTATTAAAAGAAATGCATTAAAAGAAACAGTGGAAGAGAGTCATTTTGCATGTTATTTCAGTGGAAGCAGTACAAAAAACAATTATTTAATCAACAAGCACAGTTACACTTAGGCAGCTTTGCTCAAAGCGTGCCCTATGACCAGCTAAAGGAGAAGGTAAAAAGCCATCATCCTTCCCCTCGAAGCCCCTCCTCCCCTCTTCCAGCTTGGAAGCACTCTAATCTCTAACTTCAATCGCTCCCCTCCACCTCCAGTATTTAAAAAGGTTAACTGGGCAGCTCCCAGTTATTTCCCATGAAGGACCCAGAGGCCTTTGACTAGTGGATGAACATCAGGGATTATACTTAAACTGATTTAAGAAAATGGTCTGACCTTGACATTAACCTTGGAAATTGCAAGGATTTCCCATTTTCCTCTGCTCTGCCTTGTGCTGCCTGTCATTTTTCACACAACTGGTTGGTACCTCCCCTCTTTTCCCACTCCCCAAACATGTGGAGCAGGAAGTGCCTCTGGAAGGGAACTCCCTCAGCATGTCACACAAGCAGCAGCCCACTCTCCAGGGAGACACCCCGGTGTCTGCTGGACCAGGAGGCTAAAGCACGGAAGGCACAGGATTCTCTCCAGGGCCCAGCCCGGTAAGCCACAGCCCTTCTATCATTCTTTAAAAACCAGACAGCGGTATTCCAGGATCAAAGGCAAAAGCGAAACCTTCGTTCAACTGCCACCTTTCAATTCTCATGTCCCAGAAAAGCCCTCATATGTAGGTGTGACTCTGTCCCCAGGTTCTTAGAAGAGACTAGAATTAGAAGAGCTCAACACAGTAAAAAGAAAAATCCGGAGAAGGGCTTTCATAGCTGCTACATGGCTTTGACCCAAGTGAAACTGCATAACTCAGTTTCTTCATCTGTAGAATTGGGAAGAAAATGTAACTTACTTAGGTCACAAGATTTTTGATAATCAAGTAAAAAAAGTAAAAGCTATTTTTAAATACAAACGTTAAGTAATATTGAACATCTAGTCTCCTAATACAGATTAATCTAATTTACATCTAATTTATTAGATGAAACCATACCACAGGACTTGAGAAAATCTCCAACATTAAAGTAACAGTAAAATTTAAAAAGCAAAAAGATGCTTCTCATATTATTCACCCTCACATGCAGATACCGGTACTTCTTTCTCTCCAGGCCTCCCTTCCTACATCTACATCATGTCTCAAAAGATAACATACTGGAGCAGAAGAGTTCAGCACATTTACAGGTAAAATAACCACTGTGGAAATTTCAAATCTGGTTTCAACCATTCTGGTTGCGTTGCCTTTGACAAAATCACGTCCGGAAAGGGAATGACGTCCTAGAGCATCTGGTGCCATCAGGGTCGCCTGAGTGCTGAATGAGACACATTCCTTGTGCTTCTCTCTCATCACGCCACTTCTCTTCCTCCTCCTTTCCTTCCTCATCTATCTATTATCCTTTTCCACCTCTGTCTCTTATCTTTTCTTTCCCATAAGACAGAGAATTAATAATGAAATTATTAATAATGAAATTAAGTTGCTTTTTATTGTGATCATCTCCCATGTTTCTATTTTGAGTCTTTTGAATGCCCTACGATAAACCTAGTTCGTGATTCTTGGGCTTCGCTTTCATTCCAAATAATATACCTTTCCCACAAAGCTTGATTTCTTTATGCGGCAGTACGTGTATTTGTAGACAAGATTATAAATTGGGGGCTTGGCTCTGTCACTCATGACATGTGAGGACTTGGGCAAGTTCCATCACCTCTTGGGGGCTCAATTTTCTCATTTAGAAGATACAAGGAACGATAGCTAACGCATAAGAGTAATGAGAGAATTAGATCAATTAGGACACCACATAAAACACATGGCATAATGCCTGGTTAAATGGTAAGTGCACAATAAAGAGTAGCTATTATTATAAAACTAAAAATCAGTTTTATGTATTAATGGCACCATGGCAAACTCTAATATTAGCAATCTGGGTTGGGAGTCTCAAGATAGGAGGCTGCCCCATCCAACACTTTGGAAACAAAAGCCTTTACTAATTACTAATAGCACTGAACACCTGCTGTAAGACACTTCTCATGGCACGCTATGTGCGTTAACTCACTTCATCCCCACAACCATCTGATGAAGTGTGTGTTGTTCTTATTTTAATTCAAGATGAGAGGATAGAGACTCATAGTGGTTCATCTACTTCCACACATCATCATAGATACATGAGCCAGAATTCAAACCCATGGAGGCTGGTTCCAGAGCTACGATGTAAAGCACATTTCAAATCCATGTTCCCCCAGGAAAAACGCTATCTTCACTGGTATGTTGCAAGAACTCTGGTACCAGCAATAAAGTACTGGAGTTTGCTGATTATTTTCTTCTTAATTTAAATGAGAATAGTCACATTTATAATGTCATTCTCTTGTTCACTAACATTCTGATTTCCTTTCTCATGCAGGAAGCAGGGCAATCCACACTGAAGCTCTGGAGATGCTTATGGCTCGGGCTCATGCCAACGTCACCCATCACAGCACCAGTTATCACCATCACCATCATAGTACTATTTATTGATCCTCTATGCCAGACCTGGGGCAATTCTTCATTTGGGTTTTCTGAACATTTTACAGCAGAAGAAAATGTTGAAAACCATTGAGCTATACCATTTCAGATACATACTTACAGCCTTTTCTCCTAACTCTACTACATACGACTTAAAAAAGGAAGAATGGCAGTGCCATTGACTGATGTCTATTATATTTTGTGTCAAGCACCTGACTAGGCACTTTATGTAAATAATCATATTTAAGTCTTATAACAGACCTAGAATATTATTATTTTAATCCCAATTTTACAACAAAGGAAACCATATTCAAATTGGTTAAATATCTTCCCCAAGGATTACAGAGCTTCAAAACTGTGGCTTCCGGGTTTGAACCGGATCCACATAATTCTTTCAAGCAATCCCTTTAGGATAGTCTTACCATCTCCTAAACAGGATTATTTTTTCTCCTAGGACATAAAAATCTTTCTTTTGTAGTCTGTTCACTAGTAGGCAGAAGCTCTCCAAAAAAAAGTGCTAACTTGGGAATCAGAAATCCAAAGTTCCAGCCCTGATTTTACAACTCACAAGCTATGACTTTGGATAGTTTGTTTATCTAATAAAATGAAGAGGTTTAGCTCTAACTGTCTACACTCTGTGACTTCCCTAGAAATACTTACTAGACACCCATTGAGGTTCCTGTGACGTCGGTTCTAATCACAGGCTTTTTCTCTGCCCTTAGAAGAGAAGATTACGGAGAGAAACCCACTGCCCTGGTGCACGTGTTAACTGAACCATCAGACAGGGTGGTTAAGGAGAGGGTTGGCTGCAAAGTGTGAGAAAGTCTTTCACCTTTTTGCAGCTGTCCCTGCCCGAACAGAACCATGAATAAACAAGAGTCTCTCTCTAGAGATCTCTGCTGGCACCTTGTCTTCATTCCTTTCTGAAAAGAAAAATTTATACCCTTGTGAAGAATGTATTGTCTTCTATATGCAACTGCCAAAAACCCAACTGTAGGCAGAATCCATCTGACAGATCCCTTAACGGCTTTGATTCAGTTCTTAAAGGAGATTAGTGGCTGGAAGGTCACGGAGGAGCCATCCTACCGCACACTGCAGCTTGGGGTTTCAAAGCTCTCACTACTGAGGGAATCTCCAGGCTTGATGCCCCTTCTCTCCATGCCGTTCAATCAATGAATCAACAAATAGTTACTGAGCAAGGCTTCCCTAGGGTCTGCGGGTCACTTTAGATGTGGCCCTCCAGTTCAATAGCAAGAGAAAGAAAAACAGATTTTTCTAACTCCTCTTAAAGCTTCCATTTATAAAACCAGAGCTGGCATCAAAAGACTGTGGGTCTCCAATCCCTCTTCTTCCCTTCTCTGAATCCTCTGATTCACAAAGAAAAAAGAAACGCTATGTAGCTAGTAGAATATATAAGCGAAGGGAGGACAGAATAAAAGAAGGAAGGGAGGGAGGGAGGGATTGAAGGAGGGAGGAAAAGAATGAGGGAAAGAGATCCTTAGATTTCAAGAAGCTCGAAGGACACAGTAAACATCCAGACAATATTCCCAAGAAGTGCCTCTTTGGTAGCATACAACCTCTGTACTTACTAGCCTGTTAATAATTACTGCTCTTTAGCATATGTGATTATCTTGGAGATGGACCAGTGACCACTACTTTTAAGCTTTTGGGATTGGTATAAATATGAATGTCTTAGACTTTTAAGCATCCTTCTGCCCTTAACTCTAGCAATAGAGTCATACAAAAATATGCACATAGCCTAATACCCACAGTATCAGCAATCCTAATAAAAAAAAATTCTTAGTTTTCCTAACTAATTTGCCTGAACATGAAAAAATTTACAAGATAATTACTTTTGGCTCTTAAAAATATTACACAAAAGATCTACACTCTGCTCCAAAATGAATCACCACCTCCCTGTGATAAGTTACTGCAGTGTCTAAATGACACTAGAATAGGACCAAACGCTGAGGTGAATATTTTCTTTTTCTGGCCAGTACATGGGGCAGGATTCACTTAACTATATTTTTCCTCAATCAAAAATACAGTCCTCTAGGGCCAGGCACGGTGGCTCATGCCTGCAATCCAAGCTCTGGAAGGCCAAGGCAGATGGACAGCTTGAGCTCAGGAGTTCCAGACCAGCCTGAGCAAGAGCGAGACTCCCTCTGTACTAAAAATAGAAAAACTAGCCAGGCACTGTGGCATGGCAGGCGCCTGTATTCCCAGGTATTTGGGAGGCTGAGGCAAGAGGATTGCTCAAGCTCAAGAGTTTGAGGTTGCTGTGATACCACAGCACTCTACCAAGGGCAACAAAAAAATGAAACAGTGTCTGAAAAAATACATATATATAGTCCTCCCTCCATGTATGCAGGGACTGGTTACAGGGCCCCTCATAGACTCAAATCTGTGTGTACTCAAGTCCCACCCTTGGGCCTGCAGAATCCATGTCTATGAAAACTGCCTCAGAGTATGTGGGTTTTGCATCAGCATGTATTGTATTTTCGATCAACTTTACGTTGAAAACACTGTGTATAATTTGAACCCTTACTGTTCGGACCCAATCTAATAACCTAGCTCAATTATAATGAAACCAACAACAGTTTACTATGCCACACATGGCTGTATTTTCTATACAGAATCTCAAGTAACCCATTTAGCCACCAGCTGGTACACACTATTATCCTCGACCTACAGTTGAGGATATGGAAGGTCAGAGAGGTAAAGTCACTTCCCTTAAAAAGTCTTCAATACAGTCAGGTTCAGAGCAAAGACTAACCCATGTCTGCCTTCAAATATCGTGCTTCTAGCCACTCTGTAGCTGAAACTTGGAGAAGCAAAATGTATTTTTATTATAATTTACCCAATACCTCACTTCAACTTGGTCTTCCTACAGCTGCTTTAAATTGCTCGTCCTCCCTCGGCCCAATATTAATTGCTACAGTTTCTTCTTTCATCTCTTTTTGATAAGCATAGCTGGTATTAGAACAGCAAACAAACCATGAGACCACAGCCTTAACCATGACATTCTGAAGAATGTTTCAGTCCATGCTTGCAATTAAGGCTCGCCAACATCTCAAAAAGACCAATTTTAAAAAAGAATAAAGAAAGCTTATATAAGTATTATGCTAATACCTGACACTTAACAGTTCTAAACAAAGAGTTTGCTAGACAAAATCTTGAGTGTTTGTAGAGGGGGTTAATGGTTTTCTATTTTACCGAGCTTCTAAATCATAACCCTCATGCTATTTCATGTACCAACTGGTTATATCCCAGTGGAGGTAATAATAGAAAAATATACACCTGAAATTCTAGAATTTAGTACAACATCTATATGTGCGCATATATATATATATATATATATATATGGTTTGTGTGTGTGTGTGTGCAATTATGCATTTATTCAGAAGAACATATATGTTAAAAAGAGGTAAAATATAAATGCGTTATCTGTGTGTGGAAGGGGGTATGGATTGAGAAACCAGATCAGGTCTATTTCTCCTTGAGACACATGCCTAGACAGAGTCCTTTGCTTAAAGGGCCCAAGGTTGTTTGAGACTGAGGCTCGAAACATCTTCATTCCTGCGCACTGTGTGCACCGACGGGGTCCAGCCTCCCAGTCTGGGTAAAGACACAGCTGTGCCTCTGAGTGCTCCTCCCGTCCTCAACTTCTACTGCTAGAGCTTTTCCTCTCACTTCCTCTTCATAAGCATAGCTGACAGCAGTGCTCCGAACAAAGCATGAGGTTAGCACTTAATACAGGTACAATCTGCTCATTTTTCTTGGCTGGACGCAAACATACGAATGCAAGCATTTTCACATACATAGAAGCCCCCTCTACCAGAGAAATGCAAATGTTACTGTAGAACATAGTCCTGTAGAACTCACAAAGGTCTGGGCAGAAGAAAACCCTGAGGTTAGGGACAGCGCTTGCTTCTCACCACATCTGCAAGTGCTTATTACCATAGTGCAGAAATTGCGTCTAGAGCAAGTAACAGTTTTCAGAAAGACCAAGGTGATGAATTAATCCCAAGACTTAGGAAGGAAGAGAAAAAGACAGCTGTACCATTTAAAAGCTAAGAAATGTAAGACTTGTCCCTCTGGTGTCCAGGCTTGAGAACTTCTAGGACGCAATTAATATGACCTTCCATAAAGGAAACCCTGAAATACACAGACTTCCTTTTTGTTTCTAAAATAAAGGTACTTACCAGTGAAAATCCACAAGTCATCAGACTTTGCCCAGAATTACACTGGCCGCCCTTCCCCATGGAAGCACAGGGTGGGACCTGTCAAGTTGTGGCGATGCCTACTGGGGCTGACTGGAAACAGGTAGAGGGGACACAGGGGAGAAAAGACAGACTTTCCCTTTAAAACTGAACAGAAGCTGATACCAAATCACATGACCTTTTACCGTAATTTCTATTAAAATCATTTCATGTCTGGTTGCCTCTGCTCTCCTGGCTCATTTGTATTGTTTACAACAAGTCATTGCACTGGCAGTTAGTGGTGGCTGAATCCATGGTTACCCGTTTTTACATTCACTAGTTAAATGGAATGCAGCTCTCTGCTGTGGGTTTCAGGGAGCAAGCTCTTAAGAAACCACAATCCAGCTATCAATCAGACTAATCTGAGAGAAATTAATCTCATAAACATAAGTATTGTTGCATATTAAATATTGATAGAAAGGGGGCACAGGCTTTCATGGGTTGGAGTTATAAAAGTGGACAAGCAGAGATTTGACTTAGAAGCCTCAGTGGTCGGTCTGCGGTCTCCTTCTGACCGTCGTTCGTGTTGTGCATCTAAAAAGCTTTCAAGGGTAATACGACCACCCTTGAAAACAAATCCACCACCTTCCAAAATTCTGTGAGCACTTAAATTACCTGAATGTCCTTAGACTTCAAAGACTAAAATGCAGGTTTAACCAGACTGCAACCCCAACAAAGTAACTTAGATACACACAAGACAGTAAAACACCAGACAGACAGCACTGGGAGGATTCAATTAAGACAAAACCTCAGTGGAATGCTCTTTATGAGTAAATTAAAACTGCAAACTAGTATGTTTTAATGAGAGCAAGAACGATACAAATTCATTCTACTACCCATAGAATTTATATGGTTAATTCTTTAAAATCATTCCCAGGCTAACTTGTTTGTCAAGATGGACATGACCAACAATTATAATTCCTAATAAAAATTTAGAAGTTTTATAGTTTAATGCCCACAATAATTGTCCCACAAGTCACATCTAAATGCTAAATGAGAACAGCAAGTAGTTAAAGCCAACATATTACAACCCCATCTACTGCAAAGTCACTGTATCAGAAGCTAGAATTGATTTGTTTCCTCAGAACGAATTGAAAATGAATGTAACATAACGTCGGAAAAATCCCTCCTGCACTGCTAATCGGATATCGTATAATGGTTGATTGCAGCTTTGCCCTGTGCTATTGCTGCCTAAATCATACATACTTACACGTTCTGGGTTCTTCCAAGAGTTTGGTGCAGTTTCAAGGACAAATGTCTTAAGCAGCCTCTCTACTGCTAGCTCAGATCTGATGACAAGAGCACGGTGCTAAATCTGACAACAGAGAAGGAAACTTCCTGTGTGAAGAGATCTTGGAAAGTCTCAGGGTGAAAAAGGCTGCTTTGAATGTGCTGCTTGATTTGCTCCCCGGTTGTGTACACACAGTAGCAGCTGATCAGTGTTTGCAGCCCTGCAGAAAGGAACCTTTACTGAAAACCAATGGCATCACATTTCAGCGGAGCTGGTGCCAAGTGCTGGAGAGCAGAGCAACCTTTGACAACTTCACACAATTCAACCCAGCAGACTCAGCCCCATCCGGGAGGGGCGTGGACAGTGTCTCCTCACCAGGTTTCATCTCAGGTATGTGAGCACGGCACCTGGGCAGCCCCACGCTGTGACCAGCTGGACGTTTTGTAGTCCTTGGAACTTATCTTAAATATAGCATCTCTGTCTGCTCTCCTGACCTATCATGTACTATAAACTTCACAGAATTTTTTAAATGAATCCTAAGTTTTAAAACCACATTTCCTTCTGTTTCTCATAGAAATCTTTGTATTTTAGGCTCCTTGTATGTTCCTCCAAAATAAGCTCAAGGAAAAATAAGAGGGGATTCAGGAGTGCAGTCTTAGCTTCTATATAATGCCTCCGGATTCAGAGGCTAGAGTTTTAAACTGACTGTGTTGTCAGGTCCATTTTAGTATTGTTCATTAGAAACTTGGGAGTGACTGGAAAACGTCCCTGCAATAGAACCTACTATTCTAATGGAGCTCTGAGAACACAAAATATGCTGTTCCAAGGCAGAATCACCTTCGCTATATCACCTTTAATACGGAAGAGAGAGAAAAATCTAGATCCTATCAAGTGTAGGAGTGGAAGTCAAGAGACAGCGAGACAGACACAGGGGCTGGGGGAGGCTGCTGCTGGCTATCACAAAGTTAATCCAAGCCATCGGTTAACCACTTCATTATCTGTGAGTTCCTCGTAGCCCTTCCTCTCTCTCTATCGCTACGACGAGTCTAGGTTATGGTATATTACATGGCATTTTTCACTATTGTGTATCTTAATTCAAAGGGCAGAAATCAGAACAGACAGATTAACAAAAGACCACGTTAAACTGTGTCAGACAGCTCAGGGAAGTGTTCTCCTATTTACCTGAAAGCCAGCCCAGGAGCTGCCCAGGTGACTGTGAATTATCCAAGGTCTTTGCTTTTTCATTTTGGCCACGGTATTGTTCAGGAATAATGATAATTCCCTTACATGTGAGCGCCCACATAATGCAGTGAAGGGTCTGGGCACTGCGGCCAGAGAGGCTGAATATCCTATTCCAACTCTACCACATGCTACCTAGATGAGGTTGGGATCTGCTCACAACCTCTGAACTTTTGTTTCCTCATCTGTGAAATGGAGACAATACAGATACCACACAAAAAGAACTTCATGTGAAGATTTAAAAGGCGGCATGTGTCTCGGGCTTGCCATAGTGCCTGGCGTGCATGCATTTACAAACCTTTACTGAGCCTCCTCTCAGAGCCGGCCACAGTGCCAGACTCGGTGGGGGAGGGGAGGGGCACAAAGTCAGTTAAGACTTGGGCCCTACCTGCAGGTACAGTTCCACCCGTGCACCTCTTCCCTCCTCCCTTCCCATAATTTGTGTCATCTCTATTATAAAGCATAAAAACACTTCCAGGCTCAGCACCTGTAGCTCAGCAGCTAGGGCGCCAGCCACATACACTGGAGCTGGCGGGTATAAACCCAGCCCAGGTCTGCCAAACAACAATGACAATTACAACAACAATAACAAAATAGCTGGACACTGTGGCAGTCGCCTGTAGTCCCCGCTACTCATGAGGCTGAGGCAAGAGAATCGCTTAAGCCTAAGAGTCGAAGGTTGCTGTGAGCTGTGAAGCCACAGCACTCTACCAAGGGTGACATAGTGAGACTCTGTCTCAAAAAAAAAAACACTTCCAAAAGATCTGTTGCATCTGATCCTTGTAGCAATTCAATGAGATGGAAGAAGCTGTGCCCAATTTACAAATGATAAGACTTTGGCTTAAACAGGGGAGACTCACACAGTAAACTGCAGCCTGACCATCTGGTTCTGTCAAGTACTCTCTAAAGTGCGTGTATGATTTGGCCACACAACTTTCATTTTTGTATATTATACTACTATCGTTGATAGTTTCATGTGTACATACTGTACTTCCCTTCAAGTCCCTTAAAAACCATATCTTAAAATTGTTGTGCACTCCCTAGCAGACCTAGCATGATGTTAAAAAAGATTACATGTTGGATAAGTTTTCCTAAATTGAAAAGAAAGTCATGCTGGGTCAATTTTCCTACCTGTGATCAACCTCGTAGAACACCAGAACTCATCAATGAATGATGGTGTGGAGAGGTTACTTGTGGCCGTCCAGAGCTCACGCTATTTTTATCGTTACTTCCAAACAATTCTACACATCAAATTTCTTAACACTGATTGGCAATTAAACTCCCCGGGGATTTTTAAAAATTATTTGTTTCACACATTCTGAACATTGGAGCCCTAATGAATTTTGCTAAGTGTGAATAAATATTTACTGTTAAGTCCAAATTTAACCCCAAAACATCTCTTGATTTCTGGGTTCACTCCAGTTTTATGTTCACCAGATCACAAAATATAGAGTTCCCTTGATCACTGTCTTATCAATCGGAGAAGCGTATATGCCAATCTCAGTTAAAATCTGCTTTTTATACACATAGGTACAACCACCTCAAACTTCTTGAATAATTGTTGATCTACTGTTTCATTTTATGCCTTGAAATGTAGTCCATTTCTGCTGGAAGAATTGGTTAGACATCTACCAGGGAATCATCCACAAAAATATTTTCTTTTTTTCTTTTTTTTTGAGACAAAGAGTCTCACTTTGTCACCCTCGGTACAGTGCCGTGGCATCACAGCTCACAGCAACCTCAAACTCCTGGTCTTAAGTGATTCTCTTGCCTCAGCCTCCCAAGTAAGTAGGACTACAGGTGCCCATCACAATACCTGGCTATTTTTTTCGTTGCAGTTGTCATTGTTGTTTAGCAGGCCGGGGCCAGGTTTGAGCCAGCCTGCCTTGGTGTATGTGGCTGGTGCCCTAACCACTGAACTACAGGTACCAAGCCCACAAAAATATTCTTAAAAGAGATCTGTACAGTATTTAGAACCTGGAGCTCAACTGATGTATTACATCCTTCTAATGTTATCCTATTATCTTTTTTTTTTGCAGTTTTTGGCCAGGGCTGGGTTTGAACCCGCCACTTCCGGCATATGAGGCCGGCACCCTACTCCTTTGAGCCACAGGCACCGCCCCCTGGTATCTTTTTAAAGTGGAATTTATGTTATTATGTACAGGTGTTCACTGTCAAACGATGATCCCTTCAGCCTTAACAACCGTCCAAAAAAATTAGATTAATATCAATGTCATGATAAAAGTACAAATGATAGACAATGTTTGAGACAAAGAAAACAATTACTAGATACATTGTTTCTGTTTCCAAAGTCATTCACTTGTTTATTTAGCCAAGCTGTGACCATCTGTAAGGGAAAGTAAATATTCTCCAGCACTGGCACTGCATACATTAGAATTATCAGGCTTGCTAACATCTTCTATATTCAACTGCCCAGCTGCATACTATTTCCTGCTTCCTCCCTAAATAAAGTAATATGCAAAGCACCTTCCACAGAGCTTACTCCATAGCAGAGACGTGTGCCAACCAACCAAACGCCGCTGTGGAACTAAACAAGTTCACCTCAGAGTGGCCAGACCAGATCAGCACAGAGAACTGGTTGACCCAATGACTCTTCTTCCCCACCTAAAACTAAATAGCACTTTTGTACCTAAGAGTTTCACTGAGTTCTCACAACCATCTTGAGAAGCGATGATCCTTTTTTTATTCACATTTTTACAAAGGAGATTGGTTCAGAGATTTAAATAATTTCTCAAAATCATACAGGCAGTAAGTGGCTTGCAGAAATTCTGAAATGAGAGCTGTGGGTTCTAAAGCTTTTCCACATAACACAGTGCACTTTCCCTTCAGGGAATGTTTACACATATTAGTTTACCTCTTTTTCCTTTTGGCTTTACTTCCCATAGCACAGTTAAACACAGACCAGGCTCTCTCTCTCTCTCTCTCTCTCTCACACACACACATCCCTCATCCTCTTCCACCTCCAACAGCCTTCCATTTTTTCTTCTCTCACATCTTAACCAACTACTTCAGAGAATAATTTTTTCTATTTCCGTTTTCTCTCACCCCCACCGTTCAGTGAATCTGGGTGTCAAAAAAACCAAATCTCCTGTGGCAGTGTCTGTGGCTCAGTGAGTAGGGTGCCAGCCCCATATGCCAGAGGTGGTGGGTTCAAACCCAGCCCCGGCCAAAAAAAAAAAAACAAATCTAATCGGTGATAAACTTAGAGGTAGTGCCAACATCTCACTATGTCAAAGGAAAAAAAAGCCATACACTTTGTAACTAGTCTCTAAAAGTCCTGCAGGATTGTACAAATCCCTTTCAGATTCTCTGCGATACTTTTCCATCCATGTTTGTTTTATTATTTATTTATTTATTTATTTATTTATTTAGACAGAGCCTCAAGCTGTCACCCTGGGTAGAGTGCTGTAGCATCACAGCTCACAGCAACCTCCAACTCCGGGGCTCAAGCGAGTCACCTGCCTCCACCTCCCAAGTAGCTGGGACTACAGGTGCCCGCCACAACGCCCGGCTATTTCTTTTTGTTTTTGGTTACTGCCATCACTGTTGTTTGGCGGGCCTGGGCTGGATTCAAACCCACCAGCTCAGGTGTACGTGGCTAGTGCCTAAGCCACTTGAGCTACAGGCACCGAGCCTCCATCCGTCTTTTCTACTTCCAGTTATATGTGCATTCTCTTTGACATCAACCTTCTGGGTCTAAATAAATGATGAACTATCATTCAGTTTTACTGCCTTTATATTATGTTTATCACTTGTTTTTTTTTTTAAATATATGTATTTTATTATTCTTCATTACATTATTCCCCCACCCCCACCCCTCCGTGGTAAGACAGAATTGATTTACAGAAAAGAATACAGAAAACACTAAAGCTCCTGGTAAAGGGAGAGAATTCAAGTGGGGAAAGAGAAGCTCTCTCCATTCCTCTCCCCGTCTTTCGGTCTTTCCCCGTCTCCTCCTTTAGGCCTTTAGCCTCAGGGTATATATAGGTGTACGGGTTCCTTGGCCAGGAATGTTTATCACTTGTATCATAATATAACTGTTCTTTATATATTGTTCATCACTGATAATACAATAGTTCAGTGCAATATGTAACAATAGGTTTTTATGGTATATACTAAGAAAGTTATCAGTATTTAAATTTGTTTCTGCGGAAAAAATATGTGTTTTGAATACCTAACAACTGATCTACAATGGAAAAATTTTAATGCACACCTGACTATCTACATTTCATACCGCTTTCATTTCAAATCATAGAACCTAAGCTCAATTATTTAATCTATATACTAATATTTCTAGTCATGGCTAAAGGCCACACAGTAAATAATAAGTTCAGAAAATAGAAATAAGCATGAGTATGATTAATTGATTTATTATTAATTAGTCAATTAACTCAGACTCACAAGAGAAAAGTAAGTTAGAGATCAGGGGGTCAAACCCTTTTATTTTTAAAAATGGAGAAACAAAGGTTCACTCTCGTTCTCTGATGAAGCGGGTAACTAGATCATACTACAAACTCTGCTGAGCACCCTTCTGACTGACCTTTAGCTGGAGACCAAAGTTCAGTAGCATACACATTAGCTATAAAGAACAAATTTCTAACTTTGAAGGTGATTGTTCTAAAGGATCATCAGGTATAATGTCCCAATCCTGCAACCTTGGGAAAATAAATGTTCATACTAAATAGGAAATGAATTTCTAATAACTGAATTAAACTGTTCATCTAAATAGCCAACTTCAGATTTCTCTCCACACATAATAACTTGGAAAAATATATAGCCTGTGTTTACTATAGTACTATAGCTACAGTCTCTAAGAAGAGCTATAACTCGCTAACAATTTTCCTGATTTATGTTTGAAAACATGCAGGGCATGAAATGATTTCTGCAACCTTACATTTTCCTCAAGAACACTGGTGAGCAGAAGATATATTCCAAAAATCATGTGGGATGGCTTGTTACATCTCCTTTTTTTATAGAAATATATTATATGATAAGCAACTATACATATTCCTCAAAAAAAAGGCATTAATTTTTTTCCCATTAAGGGAGGAAAAAAGGAAGAAAGAAGTAAGAAAGGAGGGAAATCTGATAAAAGAATCTATTTTCATATAATGCTAACATTGCACAAAGTGAGTGCCTTAAGTGAGAAAGTACACTTAAAAAATATAAATATTCTTATAAAGAACAGTTTATGGATAATGTATGGTTATAAACTGTAACCCATTGCACAAATGTTTTTCATTCTTGTTGTGAGTATTTAACATATATGGAAATTTGCTTCATAATCTATAACTTTGCTAATAAAAATAGGTATTCATGAATATAAATTATATTGGTCATAAAATCAGCCTTATTAATCTAATATATCTTAGAGTGAGACCAAATTTAAATGGCTCACTCTGGTAACATAGATAACTGTTTATCTTGCTAAATAAGTATCCATCAGAATAGGAATGCAAAAGTTTTGCTATACTTCATCTAACTTTAGCATCTTCATTTTAAATTTTCAAAACAGTAAGAAATCACTGTCAGATATGCATATTTTCCACTTAAAAAAATGTGTTTGTATAAAGGAAGTAAACTAAGCAAATTTATTCATTAGCATCCTTTTAAGGGCTCCATCCAGGTCATTTCCTTTAGCAGATGTGCCGTCAAAAATAACCATAAGTGATCCTAAGTAAATAAAATATCTCTGCTCTCCAATGTCTTAGATTTGATCATAAAGTTTCTAAACACATTCAACTCTTTGTGATGGTAACTATGATTATTATTACATTTAAATAAACAAAGTTATCTTTCATAATAAAAATATAAATAAAAGCTTGATTTAAAACTACAAATGATTCTTCACAACTACAGGTATTATCAAGCATTATGTTATAAATACACTATTAAATACCTGTATAAAGAGTACAGGTCCAAGAGAAATGGGAGGTGGGATTTATACCTAATTAGGGAGGAATAGCCTTTCACAACTGGAAACAAACAACATTTAGTAAATGAATAGTGTCTAATGTCCAAGAAAAAGAAAATTTCCCTTTCTATTGGATAAAGGCTCATGGAGTATTATCACAGGAATTTTTTTTTTTAATCAGGAACACACTGTCAGGAATTTTAACTTAAAGATTTGCAAGGATTTTTCCAGTTCCTTGAATCTGAGGGGGTCTAGGATCATAAGCCTGTGTGCATTGACATTCTACTTCAGTAGACTATATTCCTTTCTGCAATCATCTCTTAAATGAAGGCTCCAAGGACTCTGGCTCTCCTTTTTAGCTACTACTTCGGATTCCATTACAAAGTAATATTATAAATATGATTCAAAATAATCTAAAGATTGTTCTGGAGAAAGATCCTTAAACTCGCCTCTAGCACCCCTACCCCATCCACTAGCACGAAGTGGGAGAAGACAGAGAACTTATTCACAGTTCCCCCTGCTGGGATTCCTGAGGCCCACTTACTCTACTGGATGGCAGCGCTAACCTAAAAACTGAGTTGCAAAGCTGTATTATTTCACAGCTTTAAAAAACTGACAACAAAGTGGTAAGAGAAAACTTCATTTTCATAAGAAGCCCCAACATTATTTTGACTTTAAAAGGATACTTTCAGTAAATTTAAAACACATGATATGATGAAACTTGGTAATCATAACTTCAAAATGACAGATTCTATTGTTCATGGAGACTCCGTACCAGTGGTTCAATTGAAAGTTCACCAACTGCTCCCTAGAGAAAAGTGAAGATCTGCATTTAAATAGAGATACAATATTTCCAAACACAGAGTCCCTGGAAGGCAGATACTGTCAAGGTTTCTTAGTGAGAATAACTAGAATTGTGCGTAATAGGTATATCTCAATTCCATAGCTATCCCCATTTCAGAAGGCTCAGGCAATTTCCATAATATTCTTTTTCCTCTATGCCGTCTTCATAATATTTGTCCCCAAAAGTTAAAATTAAACCTTCCTCCACAGCAAAGTCTTCACATTAAACAACAAGCAATTACTACTATCCATATCATTTCTGATGTGTACAGAAAAAGACCACAGAAGATAGCTGGGCCAGAAATGTTAAATAATTGAAAAGCATAATGACTTAATAGAGTAGTAAGCTTAGTTTACAATGCAGCCAATTTAAAGCCATAAAAATACTGTGTAAAAATTTTATCTTGTGGTTGACCATTACATATCCTATCTATTATTCAAAAGTATCTCAACAGTGTTTTTCTTCATTAATGTGGCTTTTGGCATTTCCCTCAAAATCTTCCTATTCCCACAGTTTTCCAACAGTTTTGAAATAAAGACAATGGTTCTGCATTACATCACAAACTCCCTTTCCCAGGATAATGAGATCTTCAATGTCTAATTGGAACCAATCTCCCAGGTCAATCTGTAAGACATAATTTAACCTCCTCGGATTTGATCTGTTTTTTATTTAACAGAGCCAGGCACACAAGACATTAAAAAAAACCCAAAAACTAAAACTACTTGTATTGACACATCTGTAAAGAAAAGGGGGTGATAAATAACCCCCTTTACTGTGACAAACAAATGCAGAGATTTGTTAGTATTAGAAAATGTCATGGGACATCAGAAAAGTTTTACCTTAAACGCTCAGCTAAGGTACATAAGATGTCTGCGAAGAGAAAAAAGAGACACTTAGGATCAATTTCAAACATAAGCCCATTACGTTTGGCAGGCTCTTGCTAAAATTCTAGCTGCAACCAAAATGTCTCTGTAAACAAGGTTACTGAGAATAGTTTCACATACTCTTCTGAGCAACACATTCCTAGGAGCTCTACAGCTGTCTGTGTGGTGAGTTATACCTTATCTTGCTGCTCTGGCATTCTCCCACTGATTCAAATTCAGACTCAAAATGAAAGATGAAATACCTTGAAGATCACTTAATACTGAAATACTGTTGCAGTAATAAGTGGTGCTCAGTTGGAGACGGGAGCATGGTACTCTCCTGGTTACCTTTTAATTTCTGGAAAAATTGTATAGAATAAATTGAGCAGCAGACACAGAAACCTAATCAACTGATCTGCTCTAGTCTGTTGAAGCGCCACCCATCAGGAGCTCCCCCCATCGGGAGCTCCCTTGGCTCCCCAGGCAATCCCTGGGTAAGAAGGCTGGCTAGGCAGGTTTCAGCATATACCACACCTGGAGACTTAAAAGCTACTTTGATTTATTAAAGAGAAGGAGCCATCTTTTATCTACATTCATCACTTTAGTCAATGGACAGTTTTATGTGCTATATGATACCATTCTCAATATACACACTTTTAATTCTATGTAGTGCAAGTTTAAAGAGTTATGAGAATTGTTTCAATAATAACAAAGCCATGCATAACAGACAAACGTATGCTTAAAAAATCCTAGGCCTTTTTCATTCTATGCTTAATTCTTTTCATATGCAGAGGGAAAAAAAGCTCAAAATGTCACTTTATCTCCATAAGGGTTTTTATATGCTCTGTCAGGCATTCCTCAGCTCAGATTTGAGAACTGTTCAAATTTCCCTCTCTTTCCCACAATGACAACTGTTTCTCAGGTCGGTTAACTCATTTTGATAACATCAAATCTGCTGGACAGGAGGGTGGGAGGGGAACCCCTGAAACCACTCTCCAACCCATTTCCCCATCCTCCTCTCTAAAACCTTTCTGACTCTTTTCTTTTCCCTCCTGCTTCTGACTTTGGTTATTTTCCAAGCATTCTTCCCCTATTTGGTCTTTGGGCAGCGTGAGAAACAAACCCGAGTTTCTCTTCAAAACTAAACCAAGTCACTCAGCTGCTCTGAAACACACTTCACAACATCCGCAGTTCTCTTGATCTTGACTTAAAGTATTAAGCAGGCGTGTTTTGAAAGTTGTAGGAGGTCATAGGGACCTAACAGCTTCTCTCAACCCACATGCAGAGAATTTCTTTCTTTCTTTTTTTTTTTTACTTCTCTTTTAAAAAGGGGAGAGAAGGTGCTATTTTCAACATTGTCCTCTCCTTTATGTTAGCAAAATCATTTGCTTTCAGTGTGTGTCTGTGCCTTATTGCACGGTCACTGGCTCTGGTACTACACCACAAACATAGCAAACGTGCTTCCCTAACATAAGCAGACCCATGTGGCAATTCACAACGGACCGAAGCAAGCACAATAAATAAACACATACATAATCGCTCCACAGCACTGAGGCAGTGGGGGGGGGGGGGGTGTTCTCCAGGCCCTTCCGGACTCTTCCAGAATTTCTCATTAAGATTCTGAAAGGGGGAGGGGTGCAACTAGGAAAAGGTTGCCGGAAGGAAAGAGGGGGGAGGAGGGGAGCTGTGCCCTCGGTCTTTCTCTCAGCTCTCTTCTCGCCAAACATGGGGTGGGGAGCTGAGGGGGGTTCAGTCCTGCAGACACTCTGACAGACTTGAGGGGTAGAAGAAGGTAGGTGGTTTGAAATACTTCAATGATGGTCGGGTGACCTCCTTGTAACTTCAGCGACTCCCTCGGGAAGGTGAAAGGGTTGGGGAGACGAGGAGGGGAGAGGCATAGAGGACAGGAGGGTGACACCTAGGACTCCAGCAGCAGCGACCGACAGAAAGCTCTTCCAGCCCAAGACGGCAGTCCTCAACTCCTGGCACCACCCTCTCCCCAACGACCCCTGCCCCAGACCCCCTCCGCCCAACCCCTCCCTCCCGGTGCCCTAACTCTGCCCTCGCTCTTTGCCACTTTACCAAGCACTGAAGTCTCTATCCAGGAAGGGGGAGGGGAGGGGTGTTTAAAGAACAAATCTAATTGCAATTAGAATTTATCCGTGTCTCCAGCACACACGCTGACAGTTTTGCAGTCACGGTAAGGCAAGTCTACGAGAGGTGGGCAGTACTTATGGTTGTGTTATTGAGGGAGGGGCTGCTTTTTTTTTTTGTTCCAAGAGACTCTAAGCAAGTGAAGGGGAAGGAGGTTAGCAATATACATTTCAACCAGGACTGCAAATAAAGGATGCCCCAGATGCAAATGTCTGTCTCCAGATGTTGATGATAAGCATTTGGACCAGTTACCTTGGCAGGGTCAGAACTGCAGCAGGTTAATCAGGTGAGTCGTCGGGGATTTTAAAGAAGCCGAAGCCGGTTTCTTTGGCTATGAAAGTCTACAAAAACCCCATGCAGGAACATTGCACATCTTACACACGCCTCCTTTAACTGGGCTCCCGCGACCTCGGCAGGCGAGGGGTGCTGGCCGGCCCGCCGGCGGCAAGGGCACGGCCCCCCGCTCGGCCGCCGCGGGCGCGGGGCCGGCCTGGCCCCCGGGGTCCGCGTCCCGAGCGGCTGTGCACTCACCGAGCCGGGCTGCGAGGGGCACAGGGGCGCCCGCGGCTAGCCGGAGCGCCGAGGCGCCTCCCTTCTCTCTTGGTAGCGTCGGTCCGCACTCCCTGTGACCCAGGACGTCATGATGCCTGTCTGTTTTCTCAATGATAACTTGGCAGAGGAAGAGCGAGGCTGCCAGGTTCTCCTCGGGTGGTTACGTGGTATGTGCACGTTTCTGTCTGCATGTTTCTCTCTCTTTTTAAAAATAAATATCTATATATTTTTTTAAAAAATTCCCGGCACTGGCATGATTTGGTTGCATTATTGCGTTTGCATAATTGACGCCTCTGGGTGTGTATATATGTGTGTGTGTGTGTGTGCGTGTGATTTTTTTTTTTCCCCTTTAAATCCTGCTGCTCCTGCCTCCGCCGCAGCCGCTGCAAAGGGAAAGCAAGCATGCGTTCATCTTTTGTCTTTCATTTTACCTTCAGGGTGACATTCAGTGCCAACTGCTCCCTTTTGACCGTCGCCAACCCCCGCCTGGGCAAAATAAATTTGAAAAATGTGGCGGGGGAGGGGAAGGAAGAAGTCCCCCCCCCACCATGGGCCTGAACGGTGGGGTTTCGACTCCTTCAATGACCGGATGCCAAACCTACCGACCCACCTCCCAACTCTGAAAAACCATTTTCCCTTCTACCCACCGGGCCCAGGCAGAAAATCGCACCGAGACAGCGCAGAGCATCCACCCAGAGCCAGACACTCATGTTCGCGGCTGCACTTGCTGACTCGCACCCCTCAGCTGCATTCCCAGTGTGTAGGCCTCTCACAACTGGAGCTATTTTTGTCTCCCAGAGATGTTCTTTAAAGCCTTTTAAAACTGGGGAGGAGGCAGGAAAGAAACGGGGGAGAGAACAAGGGGGAAGAGAGCGCGACAGAAGCCCAATCCTCTCTGCGAGGTACTCTACAGGCACATCATAAAATTGGGGGGGGGCCTCTTGGCATCTGACCCACCAGGGGACTCTAAAAGGAGAACTAGCTTCGCTTTGACTTCCTCTACAACAGTACAAAAACTTCAAAAAAAATACAAAAATGTCACTGCTATTTACTGTATTTGTCATTGTAATTATTTCTCTAGAATCTTTAGGGAAGGTCTCAAGAATAATCCTTACTATTTATTTCTGCAAAATAATCCTTAATATTTATTTCTGCAAACGTTTGAGAATGCTTTTTTAGATGGTGTGGCCACATAACAGGTGAAGCACAGATCACTTATTTTTATAATATTTACTTGGTGTTATTTGCATATCATCTGGTACATTTTATGTAACTTGTCTTAATCATAAGATTCTGTATATTACTCACTGTGTGTTTATTTCCTGATAAATATTTAGCCCCAGGTTTGGCAAATACTTTGCCATTCTTCATCACTAATTACAGCAGAATGGGTTTAGGAATTTTTTTTTTCCTCCAAACCTGTGGTTGACCTTGGTTACCATCCATGTTCACTGTTCCTACTGATTCCAAATTCCTAAGAGATGACAGCGGAAACAGAGTTGCAAAAACTTAAGCACGGAGCAGAGTTCTGAATCGGAAAAGCAAAACTAGTCCAGAGAAAAACTTTTGAACTCATCCAAGATAATCGGCAGCTGCTGAAGGTTTAAAAATAGTTTACCTATCTGAGAGTTTGGCTAAGTTTAATGGAAATAGCAAGTAACTTGTTAGGTCTCTTCCCTGTAGAAAAGCAGTTCTCAACCTGTGCGTCGCCACCCACGGAAACTGTATTCAAGGGTTGCGGCATTAAGAAGGTTGAGAACCACTGCTTTTGAGTCACAGTCCAAGATTCCACAGGGAAGACACTGTAATTATGCAAAAGGACCAAGAAAATCAAAACTGGAGAAGAGGCTGGCTAAAGTAGTCTAAGAGGGTCTGAATACCATGGATTAATGGCCAGATCTCAAAACTTGAACAGTGCCTCCCTGAGAGTTAGACATAGCTCCTCTGCCCTCTGCTTACCAGGCTCCTTAGAAGGCCAGAAGGAGCTGGCGCAGTCTTGTCCATGCCAGAGTCAAAGATGACTGGAATGACGCCAAAAGCCCATTCAGAACCCAAGCAGGGATCATGTCAAGATGTCATTGGTAACTTTCCAGTAATTACCCATGAGGCACTCGTTAACATTCAATCTACCTGGTCCCCAGTTTTTTTGACTTATTAACCTCAGAACTGGGACCTTAGAGA
The DNA here is from genome assembly GCA_963574655.1 of Perodicticus potto. NCBI lineage: Eukaryota > Metazoa > Chordata > Mammalia > Primates > Lorisidae > Perodicticus > Perodicticus potto. The sequence goes on from CAUYRH010139763.1 coordinate 27,392, forward strand.
CCCACTGCAAAAGGAAAGAACCATAAAAATTTGACTAACTTTAATCCCCTGAAATCCAATTTTATTTTTTTCTTTTCAGACAAGTGCCTTCCATGCTATTTGTCACTAGTCCATGTGCCGGTCAGAGCAGGCAGCCAAGTGGTTTTCTTCCCCAGAGGTGAACTGTTGGAGCAACTGGCGCAGTGTAGAGACTATGCTCATATTCTCAGGAGGTTTGAATAGATCCTTTCTAAGCCCACATTCTCTAAATCCAACTCTGCCTAAGAACAGCTCTCTGTTGTTTATTCAAGTTCAAACTCCTCAGACTACTTTCAAGTCTTTATTTTCTGGCTACTCTAAATATAATAGTTTATAGTTTAACTTCCCAACCAAAAGCCAAGGGTTATAAAAATGCTTACTAAGGTAGATGGGATCCATATAAGGCACCATTCTAAACTTTACTTGTAAATCAAATTAAATCGCCTCCACAATATGGGGGGATTATGATTATCCCCGATTTTACCCAGGGAAATAAGTTGAGCGACTTGCCCAGAATTTACAGCCGTGATTCAAATTCAAGTACCTTGAGCTCTCACTATCAATCTCTGCTCACCTACCTGTATATTCAACCTTATTTTCAACTGAAATCAAGTGGGCTGACCTGACCCACTTCAGTCAGGTTGGTCACCCACCACCCATCTCATATACCCTGTTAATTCCTACTCGGCTGCTAATGCTCAAGCAGTCAACAGCCTTCTGCCTCTTCGAATTCTATTTGCTATTTGAATTCTATCCATTGGTCAAGGCGAAAGTCAAATCCTACTGTGCCCAGAAGGCTGTAATGTATTATTCTTGGGTATATAAATAATTCTCTCTGTTTCACAATGTTCACTACTACATAGGACATCACTGTTCTCTAATTGTTTCTAGGGGTTATTTTATTTAATCCCTTCTTCACCTCCCAATTCCGTCTCTTCTTCCGGTTTGCCTAACAGTGCCAAGTACAACACTGGCTCTCATTAAATAGCTTCTGATGCATTAAGTGACACAAAACTGCCTTTTGAAGACGTAAGATGCCACTTTTCAATTTGACAAAAGTTGAAAGTTTTATGTAATAAAAATGTTCCCATTTTAGCTGAAGAAACTGAAAGCTTAATTTTCCATATTTCAGACAGTCTCTAGAAAACAATCAAGGAAGATCAGTGATGAAAATATTTTATTGGAGAAGCATATTATGATAAGTTAAATTTAACACAGGGGTGGGGAGGGTTAGCAGATCCATAATTTTGATATTTGAAAAGATACTGCTAACTTAATCATTATGCCAAGAGCTGTAACAAGCCTTTCTCTGCTATATTTTGACTTTCTGAATGTCAAGAAATTAATTTTTCCTTTTGCAAAGATAAGAGACGTGAGATCTCATCTTGATCTACTACTGGTTGGCTGTGTGATCTCTAGCAAATTATTTAACCACTCTGGGTCTCAGTTTCCTAATTGCACAAGGAGCTGAACATGGTCCATTTCTCCAAGGACCCTCCAGCTCCAAGCTTCGACAGTCTGAAACAGGATGCGAGAGAGGAAAAGAGACAGTGAAGGTACTTAGCCTGGAGTGAGACTAATTTTTGGAGGATATTAAAAAGATGCTAGAGAGCTCAGGAAAATTCATCACAGTTTATGTTTCTGGTTCCTGTGTACAGTTAAGGGTAGATCAGGAAAAATAAATCCATAAAAAATGTTCAAATTTATATTTTCTAAAATTGTCCCTTTTTATCTGAGATAAAATACTAATAACCATGTATACCAATAGCCTACCATATCAGCCAAAATGTCAATGTCAGTAGTCATCATTCATGCATGCCTACAACTTCCTTTCTTTTTTTTTTTTTTTGACACAGAGTCTCACTATGTAGCCCTTGGTAGAGCGCTGTGGCGTCACAGCTCACAGTAACCTCAAAACCTTGGGCTCAAGTGATTCTCTTGCCTCAGCCTCCCTAGTAGCTGGGACTACAGGCACCTGTCACAATGCCTGCCTATTTTTTGTTGCGGTTGTCATTGTTCTTGCTGGCCTGAGCTGGGTTGGAACCCGCCAGCCTTGGTGTATGTGGCTGGAGCCATAAACACTGTGCTATAGGCACCGAGCCGCCTACAACTTTCCTTTCTAACACTATCAAATTGCTGTATAAACCTCATTTGACATGAATGGATCTAACCTCTTTTGCTTGGATATCTTCCACTGACATGTAGTTTGAATTAAATCATGAAGAAGAGAGGTCTATGAACAAAGAGACTTCAGGGCTGGAACAAAAATGAGACCTTTTGTGTATGTCCTGATTTTAGCTAACTTTGAGTAAGCTTTTCTCTGTGTTCCTTTCCTGACCTCTCCTTATGTACCAAATAATTACAATTCACTGACTTTCTCACTAGCTTTTTTCATTGAGATAAAATGAAACAGCATAAGTGCAAAGGACTCTACTGATACAAAACAAGATACTATTTTGAGATGTGATTTATCATATACCTGAGCTGTGTTTCTAAAAAGTTTTATGAAGTTAGTAGAGCATGCAGAGACAAAAATTTGGGTCCTGTGGCTGAGAACCCAAGCTCATTTCTACCACATCTTACTAGTTATAGGATTTCACAAAATCCTGTAGCTAATTAAGGGCAGAATTAGGGTGGCTAACCAAATAAACTTCCCTGTCCACAGGCAACTGTCAAAAGACATTATACAAACTCTGGGAAAGTAGACAACTAATTGCAACCTAATGTGGATCAAATTCATTAGAATATTTACTTAGAACTGGGTACCAAGTGTCCCACACGAAAATAGGAAAAAATTTATGTGTAAAGCAGGTTCCTTAACCAGATGTCATGCTAGCAAGGGATCCATGGATGAGTTCAGAAAGCCTTAACCTATAGGAAAATGAAAAGGCCCGTAACTTGTATCACATTCTCAGAAGAGTTTTTGACTCCAGAAAGGATGTTAAGAATAGTTGTATTAAAACCAAACTTAAAGAGGATAACACGTTCATTTATGCCAAATGTCATGCTGGCTACACCACAGATAGTGTGTAATAATCACCAGCACAATAAAAGCTTCAATCATCAAGCACATTTATTTTCACAGTATTTTACTTAATTGACATTGGAAAATATTCCAGCCTTTTGGATAGATTTGAATACTGGATTAAAATGAGGTTTCTGCTTTTGTTTAAGCTGGCAGGGCAAGTCTCTGTGTACTAAACAAGGTGAAAATGAGTAGGGAAAACACTCATTTTTTCAGAGAGTACATGATTAGGAGCCAACTGAAGTTGATCAGATGGCAAAGAACTAGGACGGAGGTGGGGTGATAGCAGTGGGTCGGGAGGAAGAACTGGGGGGATATTTGGCAGGGAATTGGAAAAAACAGATCTGAGTGTCTGACTTGGGCAATTAAATTAATAGTAAGACATTAAAGAGGTACAAATCAAGATTATGTTAAGAAAATAACAAATTTAGTTTGAGATATGTTGGATTTAAAGGCCAACGGAACAGCCAGATTCCACTGGCCTTTAGAAATTTATTTGGGAATCATTAATGAATTGTTTTTTTGTTTTTTTGTTTTCTTTTTTGTAGAGACAGAGTCTCATTTATCGCCCTCAGTAGAGTGCGTGGCGTCACACAGCTCACAGCAACCTCCAACTCCTGGGCTTAGGCGATTCTCTTGCCTCAGCCTCCCGAGTAGCTGGGACTACAGGCGCCTGCCACAACGCCCTCATTAATGAATTATTAATGGGCTTACGCTGGTAATAAATGTGGTAAATAATTACAAATGCAAATGATTTAGGAGAGCCTAAAATAAAATTTCATTTATTTGAATAATGTCTAATTTGCAAAATATTAAATTATATGACACCTATGTTAAAACAGTTCATACCAAAAATTTCTAAAAAGAACCGTACATCTCAGAGTTTTATTTTACACCTGGAGTTTTCACTTCAAAACTCAATTTTCCATTTGAGATAACAGATTCACTGCCTGGGTTTAGAAGGAAGAAAGAGTTTTCCTTGGCAACCAGGTTCAACTGGAAAAAATAATCAAGATGTCACCCGATGCCACAAGTTACTGTGTTCTCAGCTACGTGGACCTGCCAGTTGCTGAACCAGCAGAGGAAACTCAGCGTCATGGAAAGAACACTAAACTTAGAGTCGGAACATGAGTGAGAATCTCACTTCTGTTTCTAACTGCTTCTGTGACCCTGAGCAAGTCGTTCACCTTCTAAGAACCTGGATTTGTTCTTTAATAACTGCCCTACTATCCTCTTATAATCCCGGGTAACAATTCTTAAAACACTCACTGGTATTAGGTGATTGCCAGATGGATGGTTCAGGGGAACTCAACCACGCCACCTCCTCCGCGGGTTCCTCCAGGATGACGCCTCCCCACTCTCTTTTCTCCCTACTTCCATCAACACACTTACATGATTGTACTTATACTTAAAGTATTGTTAATATATCTGTCTTTGTTGCTAGATGGTGTTTGCTGCCTTCAGCGTAAAAGATGTTTTCGTTATCTTTTTCCTCCAAATGCCTAGCACACAGTAGATGCTCCACAAATGCTAAATGAATCAATGATTATCAGGGCAGAACATTTGCCTACATCTGTTCCAATTCTAGAAAAATACTTGAGACAAAACTGGAAAGTTGAAAAGGCTAGGCCAGTTTTGCTGCTAGACCAGAGCCATTATTAGATACTGGTGCTTCGCTCAGCAGAGGCTTCTAAACTGTGACACTCCTACGTTTACCATTTACTATGTTACCTTCTGTGTACAGCTTATAAAGGAATAAAGCCCCTCACCTCCCAACCAAACTTAAGTTTGTTTGTTTTTTTGAGACAGAGTCTCCAAGCTGTCACCCTGGGTATAGGGCTGTGGCATCACAGCTCACAGGAACCTCAACCTCTTGGGCTTAAGCGATTCTCTTATCTCAGCCTCCCAAGTAGCTGGGATTATAGGCACCCACCACAACGCCCGGCTATTTTTTTATTGTAGTTGTCATTGTTTGGCAGGCCTGGGCTGGATTCGAACCTGCCAGCTCCAGTGTATGTGGCTGGTGCCTTAGCTGCTGAGCTACAGGCACTGAGCCCAAACTTTAGTTTAAAATGCAAATACTGCCCTCTCGCCAAAAAACATCAAGATTCACTTCATTTGACACTGATAGAAATACACAATACCAAGTTTTGCCAGAAAGCCAAAAAATAGAAGGTGAGGAAGGCAGAAGCCACTGTACCCTGGAGGGGGACTGCACAACCAAGTGTCCTGCTTTCAGATTTTTGAGAAATTTTCTTAAGCTCTCCATGATCACTTATTTCATCTTCAAAATGGAAATTATGATATTTCAGTATTAAGGTTCATGGAGTAGAATAATGCCTTGTCAAAGTAGGAAGCTGATACTCTGATACTCCAAAGGCAGCAAAGCTTCTGAAAATCCTAATGCTCAAGTCACACTTCATAGCAATTCGTCGGCAGGACTGCAGGTAGGACCAGGCATCAGTATTGTCTCAAAATCCCCAAGTGATTCCAGCATGCCCAGGAGTCTGGGGACCACTAGCTCATGTGGAAAAATGGGCCTGTTGCCAGTTAATGTAGCTGATTGGACCCTGATGCTAAGAAGGCCTAAGTTTGGGATTGTGGTTGAAAACAGAGCAATTCTGAAACAGAATCCCAAATGTGGGCCTTCTGAGGCAAGAGGATCACTTGAGTCCAAGTTTGAGGTTGCTGTGAGCTATGACGCCAGGGTACTCTATCCAGGGCAACAGTGTGAGACTCTCTCAAAAACAGAGCAATTCTTTACTCTTTCACAGACCCCTAATGCTTATTCTTTCTCCTTCAGCCCTCCATTGACAAGCTTTTTAAAAATGAACCCAACACAGAATAACAGTAGTGGATTGACTTAGCCCAAATACCAAAAAAAGCAAATAAAGAAAGCATATAAAACACCTATATTTATAGTATTTTACAATGTAGAAAGTGCTTTTATATCACATTTTATTTCATCTTCACAACCCTACCTAGCTGGCACTATTACACCCAAGTTATAGAGGATAAAATCAGAAATAAGGAAAGTCCAACTTCATCAGGGACAAAGCCACAAATTCGTCTTATACTGAGGTCCTTGATTCCAGAATTGATGCTCCTTTCCTGAGCCTTTCTGCCTTAGAAGCCCTACTGAGTATTGGTCAGCAGAAAAATATCCACATTTAAGGAATGATTCAGAGCTATCATCTCACTCAGTGGTTCTCAACCTTCCTAATGCCGCGGCCCTTTAATACAGTTCCTGTGGGTCGCGACCCCCGGGTCGAGAACCACTGACTAGCTGCTCTAGTATGTTAGGAAGGAAAAAAAGGAAGAAAAGGAGGAAGGGAAATACTTACTGATAAGTATGTTTGAGTCAAATAGGTCCCTTTCTAGCAAGTCTTTTCAAATTATTTAACAAGCATTATAAGTTTCTAAGGCTGATTATTTCTAAACTGATTGAACAGTGAAACCCTTTTTAGCTCAGCGTGTCTCCAGACTCACATCCCATGGAACACCACTTGATATGTGTTGCCATGGTTTTCTCAGCTCCTTCAAGACTTCCTTTAGGAGTCACCCTCTTAGGGAGGACCCCCTCCCCCGCAGTCACCCTATTTAAAACTGAAGCATTGCTTTGTTCCCAGCTCAGTTCTTCTCACCTGGTTTTCTGCCTTTATCTTTCCCCATTATCCTTAACACCTTCTATTACCCTTCACAATTTAATTATTTATTTAAATAATAATTATTTATTTTAATAATAATTATTGTCTGCCTCATCCTCCTTGTCTGTAAGGTCTATGGAGCAGGGCGTTTTCCAGTTATTTGTTCCTTTTACAATGATATCTCCGGCACCTACAACAGCAGCTGGCACAGAGTAGGTGTTCGGTAAATATGTGCTAAAGGAAGGAATGACTGGCCAAGGAGAAGTGTGCCATGAAGAAATGGACATGAAGGCGTCTTCTCTACAGTTAGGTCCCCTTTAAAAAGTACCTTTTCCAATTCTAGTTATTGCTCATGATGATCTAATGAAGTGGATACGATCCCTATCTTATGGAAAAATAAGGTGAAAATTACAGCAATTAGACCTGTAAGCAGAGCAAAAAATTGGTTAAGCAAAAAAGATTATTAAACTGGAATTGATTCTTTTTAATTTTCTATGTAATTGTGGGATAAAGTGTACGGGCTGGATGTTTTCAACAGTGTCTGCGAAATCTAATATAAATGTGCACGGCCATGACTCATACCAAGGCCTAAAGGATCAACCCAGGAAACTATACAATTTCTAGCCACCAAAACCAGACCGGGCTTAGATATTAAAAAAACTCCAGAAGATCCCTGGTATAAAAATGTGAATCGCTGCCTGGATTCGGGTTCTGCATAGGTGAAATTACACCTGAGAGAGGTTCTCCACAGTGCCAACAGAAGGCAGCCAGCAGCACAGGGGTTAGCTGGATCCTCCCCACCAGTTTACAAGGGCTCCATTAGAAAATAGCAAAGCTTTACATCAACGTGGAGCTTTTCTCTGTAAAGGTCAAAGTGCTGTGAACAATTCAAATGTAAGCAGGGATCCGATGGCCCAATTGGGCCTAATGACCCAATTAACCAATTCCTCTCCAAACACCTAGGTAAAAATGAAATGGAGAAGACACAGTAATAATGTTGGACAGACGTGCTCTCCTGTTTTCCTTTTTATCCAGAAAAACCACATCTGTGAAATGACCCCTTTTCATAATGAAACTGGTATTTATTAAACACACCAGAAACTACAAATCCAAATAAGCATTTCCCTTCAAAATAGTCACTTGGGGAGGCTATGTAATTACCTCAGTGATTCTGTGATTGCTCTGAACATTTTGGGAATTCCTCTTTTAAAATCACCTTGATAGCAGGTTTAGGACTCATATAGAAAACCAGTATCAGTTTTTTATGGCAGTACTTTATGTAACAAAAATACAATCCATGCAAATTTGGTCAGTGTGGGTCACACACTAGCTGCTCCTCAGAATGTCTTAGGCACTTGTTAAAGACACAGCACGCCAGGCCAACCCCAACACTGTGCAGAAAGTCAGGACTGGGAATTGGGAGACTGGTTTTGAACAATCACTCCAGGGAATGATGATGCATCCAGTGTCCTTTGTGACTTGCTGCTAGGACTGAGTTGGGGTCTGAACCCCATCCTGAGCCAGTTAGTCATCCTTTATATTCTGTCCACAAAGCCTCTAACATCCGATCAGTCATCCGTTCACACGAACCGCTATTCCACACACACATCATCTTCTGGCCAACCTCATGACTTCAACCTTTTTTTTTTTTTTTTTTGAGACAGAGCCTCAAGCGATAGCCCTGGATAGACAGTAGTAGCGTCACAGCTCACATCAACCTCAAACGCTTGGATTTAAGCGATTCTCTTGCCTCAGCCTCCTGAGTAGCTGGGACTACAGGCACCCGTCACAATGCCTGGCTATTTTTTGGTCGTAGTTGTCATTGTGTGGCAGGCCCAGGCCGGATTCAAACCTGCCAGCTCTGGTGTATGTGGCTGCTGCCTTAGCCGCTTGAGCTACAGACACTATCAACTTCAACCTTTTGTTTGGATCCAGTCCAAAAAAGAATAAAGAGTGTAGGCTCCAGAATAAAACTGCCTGAAGTCAAACCCTCACTGACCACTTGACTTTGGTTCAAGGTATCATTACCTGTATGGTCATTCAGTCCCCAAACCAAATTTATCTCAGATTCTTTCTCCTACCTCATCCTACCTCCCACACCAACAAACACACACCCATAAGCACATTCATTTAGTAATAAAGTCATGTGTACCTTGGCAGTTTTTCTTTCCATTCTTGTTCGTGTGTGTATGTGTGTGTGTGCTATGTGTTAAACTAACGTTTAAGTCATTACTACATGCCAAGTCTAAACAATACACATGAATTAATTCATATAAATCTCACGACCTGTTATTATACCCATTTTAAATATGTAAATAGTGAGGCACAAAGAGGTTAGGGAACTTTCTGGGAGTCACTTAGCAAGTAACTCTAGGAAATGAATGGAGAGTCAGCCCTGGCAGCGTGGCCCAGAGCCATGCTCCTCCCCACTACACAGTGCTGCTCCAATCCTTAAAATAATCATAATTAGTATTATTGAATTCTCAATACGACACACTTCTATAACAATCCCGTGACACAAATGCTGTTAAAACTCCCCTTTCATTAAGGCTGCATAGTAAAAACCCAATTATAGCACAAGAATACAGGGAAAAGGGAAAGGGAGGGGAGGGGAAGGGGGAGGATGGGTGGAGGGAGGGCAATT
>CAUYRH010139766.1:0-10846 GCA_963574655.1 Perodicticus potto
TTGACTCCTCTTTCCACCTCATTTCCAAGGCAGTTTAGGCTTTTTGAGGTCCTGCATTAAAAAGTGGAGTATGATAAGCAGAATTCTACCATTGCCCCTCAAGATTCCCATGAAGTATTGATGTTCATTAAAACATTTGTCGAGGTGCTGCTGTGAATAGATTTGGCAGAAATAATCATAATCCCAACTCAGTAGATATAAGAGAGGATAAAGGGTGAGATCACACTTGTGGTGCATAGTGGAAGGGTCAGGAGAAACCTTCTAAATATGGATCAAAATTGTTTTCATATAGTAAATGAGAAAATATCGTGAATGTTACATTAATCAGGTGGATAAAAATATCTCCGATTGTTTGGGAAGCCCGCAAACTGTACTCCAAGCCTGAATCATTTTACACAGTTATGACTTAATAAAAAAAAAAAAAAAACATGTTAAAAAAAAAATAAAATCATTAACTGACAGTGGGAAGCATAGCAGACCAAGCAAACATCACTGGAGAAATACTCAGGAAAATTTTAACTGAAAATATTCACATGAGAAAGGTGTGTGCAAAAATGGTTTCAAAGGAGCTCACTGATAACAAAGGCAAGGGGGAGTCAAAGTTTGCCAAGACCTTTTGGAGAGGCAAGATAATGTTTTGGGGCTATGTGATCATTTGTAATGAAACCTGGGTGTGCCAATACAACCCTGAATCAAAGGGTCAAAATGCGCAGTGGAAGTCAGCCAATTCTTCACAACCAAAAAAGTTCTGTCAGTCCAAATCATGAGTCCGAATGATGTTGCTAACCTTTTTTGATATCAGAGAGATTGTTCATTATGAGTTTGTGCCAAACAATTAACCAAGTTTACTATTTGGAAGTGTTGTAAAGTCTGTGTGAAGAAGTCAGATGAAAACGATCTGAACTTTTTGCCAACAACTCATGGCATTTGCATCACTGCAATGCACCAGCTCACATGGTACTATTTGTGAGGGATTTTTTAGCCATTAAAACAATACCTATATTGGAACACCTTCCCTACTTACCTAATCTGGCCCCTCATGGCTTTTTTCCTTATCCAAAGATAAAGAAACTATCGAAAGAAAGACTTCTTCTTACATTCCAGAGTTCGAAGATAATATGATGGAGTTCCAAAATTGCACTGAAGCGTGGACTGGGCACTGGTGTTGGTGCATAGCTTCCCAAGGAGAGTACTTTGAAGGTAATCATAGTGATATTCAGAAATGAGGTATGTAACACATTTTCTAGGTTGTCAGATCTTATGTTTTCCTTTTATGATTTGATATGGGTCTAATTTTCCCTAAATGGCATCATGGGCTCAGGGAGCTGTGACATTTAAACATGTGCCACTAGTATTTTAGAAAATGGCTTCTGAGTGGAGTTCTTCTACAGACCTGTGAGACAGGCCAATTAGTGACAATGCTCTGAGAATGGGACTTTTCGAGACCTTTCAAATCCATTTTTACCCTTTCTGATGGCTTTAGGCTGCTGATTTTCCAAGCTCCCTATGAGAGGCATCAGCAGGATGAGAGTTTGGTAGGTTACAATGCCACAAGTCCCACTGCTCTCACTTGGTGCAACAGTTTTCCTTCAGTAAACTCTTCTCAACTTATCACAAGCGGGGTTGCTTTTCAGAGTCCTGCAGAATTTTATTCCAACAATTTTTGCTAGTGCTTTTGTTGGTGTTGTGGAAGGCAGATTTGTGTCAGCCCTCAGTCTCCCATTCCAGAGCTCCTCTTCATCTTGCCTCATTTTCCATCACAGTGATAGTGCCATGAGCCCCTGGTCACCACCACCCACTGAAGAGCCTATGGTACCTCAACTTGTGCTCAAAGTCACACAGTTAATGAGCAATCCAGCTTTTGAAGCTGCCTGTCTATTCTCCTTAAAACATGCGATCTGCTCTTCACATTGTGCCCCATGATTGCACCAATGTATGCAATTATGATTTAATAAAAAATTTTTAAAAAGGCTAAAAAAAAAAAAACTCCCCATGTGATCTACTCTTTAAAGACCAAGATAATCTGATGTCCTTCATCCATGAGTCCCCGATATACTTTCAGGTCCCTGTTTTAGTTTTGCCTGCTTTGGGGGGTTAGATCTAGCTGGTGACTGCCAATCATGGAGAATACCAGAAGTGGTGGCCCTGGCTTTTTCTCTCATTCTATTCATGTTCTGGCTGATTCTACTATTTTGGGTAACCTTTTTTTTCTTTCATTACCAATGGGTGGAAGTGATGAAGTCAGAATCTAGCATAGCCACACCTACTGCTAGAGGCAGGGAAACACTAGACACAGCTCATCTAGTAACACATACTTCATCTAGTTCCCAACCTTTCCTTCCAGGGGGCAAAGTCTCAGTGATGCCTTAGTGATCTTTAGAAGGGTTTTCTTCTTGCTAATAAAAATTGTGAAATGGATTGTATTTATTTGCACCATTCCCCAAGGAGGTTGCTCTGCCTTTTGTGTGTAGGGTGCCCTCATGTACCCTTGTCAGTCTGCATTTTTAAGTGGCAGAACAGGAGACTGCTAACTCTGTGGGTTTCAGATTTGTGGTTTCAACTCTTGGTGACTGGGCCTACAGTTCTCTGGCAAAGGGTGATGTGGTTCTGCTGAAGGGATTTGTTGGCATCCAGGAGGCTTGGCTGACCTCTGCACCCACAGTCAGCTTGCCTTTGTTGCCCTGTGCCCATCATCTGGTACCCTCTGCGCTGATGCTAAGCTTCATTTCACTGGGACAGGGACTGGGCTTGTCTGCAGCCACAGCTCTCAACAGTGGATTTCTGGAGGTTTTGGTATCTATCCCCCTTAGCCATTAAAAGTCCTGTTCTCTCACCTTTTATTTTTATTGGTTGGGATTCATTAAGGGTACAAAGAATTAGGTTACACTGATTTCATTTGTTAAAGTCCTTCTTATAATTGTGTCCTGCCCTCAAAAGGTGTGCCACACACTAACCCCCCCACCCTTTCCTCCTTCCTTTTCTCTGCTGTCCCCTTCCCCTACCATGTACTAGGTCATTAATTGTCCTCATACCAGAATTGACTATATAGGATTCTTGCTTCTCTATTCTTGTGAAGCTTCACTATGAATAATGTGTTCTACTTCCATCCAGGTTAATACAAAAGATGTAAAGTCTCCATATTTTTTAGTGGCTGAATAGTATTCCATGGTATATTTATATCATAGCTTGTTCATCCATTCCTGGGTTGGTGGGCATTTAGGCTATTTTCATTATTTGATGATTGTAAATTGAGCTGGGATAAACAGTCTAGTGCAAGTGTCCTTGTGGTAAAAGGACTTATTTTTTCTTTTGTATAGATGCCCAATAATGGGATTGCAGGATCAAATGGAAGGTCTAGTTTGAGTTCTTTGAGGATTATCCATCCTTCCTTCCAAAAAGGTTGTATTAGTTTTCAGTCTCACCAGCAGTGTAAAAGTGTTCACTTCTCTCCACATCCACACCAGCATCTGCAGCTTTGAGACTTTGTGATGTGGGCCATTCTCACTGGGGTTAGGTCATATCTCAGGGTAGTTTTGATTTACATTTCTCTGATGATTAGGGTCAATGAGCAGTTTTTTCATATGTTTGTTAGCCATTTGTCTATCTTCTTTAGAGAAGGTTCTATTCATGTCTCTTGCCCAGTGATATATGGGATTGTTTGGTCTTTTTTTGTTGATTAATTTAGTTATCCAGATAGATCCTAGATATCAAGCTTTTGTCCAATTCACAATATGCAAATATCTTTTCCCATTCTGAAGGTTGTCTGTTTGGTTGTTGTTTCCTTAGCTGTACACAGAAACTGTTCAGTTTAATTAAGTCCCATGTGTCTATTTTTGTTGCTACTGCAATTGCCACAATGTTGATTATTCCCAGCCATAAGCATGATATATTCTTCCATTTGCTAATATCTTCTGTAATTTTTTTCCTTAGGGTTTCATAATTTTCTTTTTAGAGGTCTTTCTTCTTTTTTAGGTATAATCCTAAGTTCATTTGTTTTAAGTTACTGTGACGGGAATTGTGTACTTGATTAGATTCTCATCTTGGCTGCTACTGGCATATATAAATGCTACTAATTTGTGGACATTGATTTTATATACTGAGAAATTACTATATAATTTTTTTTAAATCAATTCCAGGTAGTCTTGGAGTTGAGTCTTTGCAGTTCTCCAAGTATAAGATCATATCATCAAACAGTGAGAGTTTGACCTCCTCTGCTGCCATTTGGATGCCCTTTATTTCTTTCTCTTGCTTGATTGATTGTATTGGCTAGAACTTCCAGTCAAAGCTTCCATGGATCTACAAACACTGAGAACATTTATTACACAAAACCAGCTCTATATGAAATACTTAGACCTATTCTCAACACTGATCATCACAAAAGACCACCAGAAAAGTAAACATCCAGAAGCTAAAAGTCAAAACTTAGCTTCCACAATGTGCAAAGAATAAAACTACACAATGAACTTTCACAAAATAAGACGAATAAAATTCTACCACACTTACCAATTCTCTCAATAAATGTCAATGGATTGAGTTTACTACTGAAGAGGTACAGGCTGGAAAATTGGATAGAAAAGCACAAACTGTCCATATGCAGCCTCCAGGAAACACACCTACCCTTGAAGGATAAATCAAGAGTCAGGGTTAAGGGATGAAATACAGCATTTCAAGTACATGTAAATAAGAAAAAAGGAGGGACTGCAACCTTATTTTCAGATATAAACAGATTTAAAGCAGCTAAAGTTAAGAAAGAATAAGATGGACACTTTAAACTGGACAAAGGAACAATACAACAAGAAGACGTTTCAATTTTAAATATTTATGCACCCAATTAAATGCTCCCAGATTTATGAAACAGACCTTAAGTGGTCTGAGTAATTTGATATCACCAAATAGCATAATACCTGGGGATTTTAACACCCTTCTGTCAGAACTGGACAGATTCTCTAAACAGAAACTAAACAAAGATACAAAGGACTTAAATGTGACCTTAGAACAAATGGGATTAATAGACATATACAGAACACACCATCCCAAAGCTAAAGGGCATACATTTTTTCTCATCAGCCCATGGTTTGTACTCCCAAAATAGACCACATTCTAGGATACAAATCAAATCTCAGCAAAATGAAATAAAACAGAAATTTTAACTTGTCTCTTCTCAGACCATGAGGCAATAAAGGTAGAACTCAACTCCAACAAAAACGTTCATCCTCACATGAAGGCATGGAAATTAAACAACCTTATGCTGAATAATAGTTTGGTTCAGGAAGAGATAAAAAGTGAAATCGTTAAATTCCTCAAACATAAAAATAATGAAGACACAAGTTATTAAAACCTGTGGTGTACAGCACAAGCAGTTTGAAGAGGGAAATTTATCACATTAGATGCCTACATTTGGAAAACAGAAAGAGAACGTGTCACCAAATTTATGAACCAATCCAATTTCTTAGATCAGAAAAAGAAGAACAATGTAATCCCAAATACAACAGAGGAAAAGAAATAACCAAAATTAAATCAGAGATTAATGAAATTGAAAACAGAATAATCATTTAGAAAATTAATGAAAGAGGGAGGCAGAGCATGATGGTGGAGGGGATAGACATTTAGCTCAGGTCTCCCAGAACAACAGGTGAGAGTGAGTGGGCTACATCTTTCCCAGCATGGAATATTAGTGTAGACAGGCAGTTTGGGGTGTGCAGCGAAGTGGTGGATTGGTGGACTTGAAATGTAATCTGGATCTGTAGAGTCTGCCAGAAAAATTTCTGTGCTGCTGCTGAAGCTGAGGCTGGTGGCAGTGATGACAACCAGTGCCAGCCCCCCCCACCCCCAGAGGCCTACAATTCCTAGTTCATGGGGAAAGTAGGTGTTGTGTGGAAAGATTTGTGAAGTGTGGACTCCTGAGTGGAGTTTGGCGGCCAGAAAGAGGTACCATTTGGAGCAGTGGGGGGGCTAGGTGGCTGGAAGGACAATCGGGGGAAAGGATAGCACTTAGGAAACAGACACATTTTGAAATTTCAGAAATGGTGACCGCCATAGACATCTTTTCCCACCAGCCAGGTGTGGCGATTTGAGTCTCACCTGTAGGCAGCCATCCTTTACCCCAAACTGGTCCAGGATATTCTGCACTTCACAGAAACTGTTGCAGGGAGAGTTTGTGAACCTACCGGTGAAGATTTTTGAGATCGGTGAAATCAACAGTTCAGCAGGGTCTAGGAGGCAGAGCATGATGGTCGATGGGCTAGACGTTTAGCTCAGCTCTCCCGGAAAAACAGGTGAGAGTGTATGGGTTAGATCATTTGTGGTAGGGAATATTGGTGTAGACAGGTAATTTGGGGTGTGCAGCAAAGTGGTGGATTGTTGGACTCAAAGTGTAACCCAGAGCTGCTGACACTGCCAGAAAAATCTCTGTGCTGTTGCAGAAGTGGCTGGTGGTGGTGGCAGCAACCTGCCCCTCCTCTACAGAAGATTATAATTCCCAGTTCTGGGGGGAAACTAGTAATGTGTGAAAAAATTCGTGAAGTGTGGACTCCTGAGCAGAATTTGGCAGTCAGATAGGGATGCTGTCTGGAGAGGCACAGCCAGGGCTAAGGAGCCGTCAGGAAGCAGACATATTTTGAAATTTCAGAAATGGTGACTGCCATAGGCACCTTTTCACATGGGCCAGGTTTGGCGATTTGAGTCTCACATGCAGGAAGCCATCCTGCACCCAAAGCAGGCCCAGCATACCCCACACTTCACCGGAACTGTTGTAGGAAGAATTTGTGAAACCTACCTGTGAAGGTTCTTTTGAAATCAGTGGAATCAGCAACTTGGCAGGTTCTAAGCACCAAGTGGGTACCCAGGCAACCACTCAAAAAGTAGTGTAAACTGTGAATCAGGTATAAGCCTGGGAACCACTCATGGAGCCACCTGGTGTCCAGAAAGTATATTGCAACATAAATATATTCCTACTAAAGTTGATCCCTATGGCATACGTATAGTCTGGTGTTATGTATGTATATGTATATATATACATATATTTATATATGAATAATATTCTTGGTGGTGGTGCCATTTTTTCCCCTTTTTTTCTTTACTAGTTCTTTTTGCTCTTTTGCATTTTATCCTTTTCTTGTAGGAGTTATTGTTAATTTTTAAAAATTATTATTAATACCAATTTTTTCTCTTCTGCTTTGTCCCTTCTTATGATTGCTGAGAGTGCTTACATCAGGCTATTAGAGTTTTTTCTTTATTATTATTATTATTGTTATTTTGTCTGTTTGTTTATTTGTTTCTGATTGTCAGTCATCTGTGTGCTTGTGTGTCTGGTAGCTTTTTTGTTTGTTTATTTGCTTGTTTTGTTTCACTGTGTTTTGTGTTTTGCTAAATCCTTGGGTTGGCTATTTTCCCTAACTCCAACTTTTACATTCAATAAGAACAAGGGGGCATGGGGGATGATGGCTGATTGGAGCCAGCTTTCAACAGAAGTTCCAGTCCAGAGGGAGAGATAATGGCCAGAAAGAACCCAACAAAGCTGAAAGATGGGAGCTGAGCTGAGAGAAGAAATAGATAATTGCATGTCTTCTCTGCCGAGGCAAGCTGTGACTCCAAGGAAACAAATTTCAGGTACAGAACTCATCCCAAAGAGGATATGTGCCTATTCCCTCCCCCAAGAGGGATTGCTTGATTGCTTGATTGCTGTGGGGTCTCTATTAGTGAGCAGTGGACTGAGGTTCTCCTCTCTCACCCCACCGGAGTGACTTGCTGGAAGTTGGAACTCCTTCTCCAGAGAGTTTCTGCTGTGAGCCTAGGAATTCCCTTGTCTGGCAGGAAGTTTGAACAAATATTTTCTTTGCCACCTTGAAGCTCCATTCTACCTTTCCCCTATTGCCAGGGGTTGGTCTAGAAGCCCAACCCCTGCAGAGACCAGAATGTCTGCCCTTCTTGGCTAGTACTGGGCATTGCATAGATGGTGGCAGAGCAGCTACACTGTATCTATGAATCTGGTAACAGTACAGAAAGACACAGAGGGAAAGGAGTCTGGCCTGGTTCTGAGAAAGTGTATCTTAGCAGTGGGTGGAGGCTTGGGTTTCCACATGACAGGTGGAGACTCGGGAACTGCTGAGGTGAGTGAACCCAAGTGGAGACACCTCCCACCCAACATCATCATTAATAGAGCGATCCTACTGGGGTCTAATTTTGGAGAGTCACCTCCCCATCTCTGTGGTCTGCCAGAGGGAGCCAGACCTCGCCCTATGGGGATACCAGAGCTTCAGAATAGTGGTGGCAAATGTGTGGTGGCTGATGGAGAAATACTTATGCTGTCTGGATATCATCAGGTTTAGATTGAGCTCAGGTGGACCATTCTCCAGTTGTCATTGAGTACCTGAGGCAGGCAGGCTTCAGCTCCCCCTGCTGGCTGGTGGCAGAGGGTGGTAGCCAAGAGGACGAGGCATTGACTTTACTTTGACTCTGGCAGGTGCAAAACCCTGGCATATTTGCTTATTGGACAGAGGTGGGCTACAGAGACAGAGACTGATGGTGGGGTTACCAGAGTTCAGTGGTGAAGGGTGAGCAAGGTGGGGAAAGAGACATCAGACCCCTTGGTCCAAACCTTCTACTGGATGGGCCTTTCTGACTCCTTGGAGCACCAGAGCAAGCCATACTTGAGCTCCCAGTAGACTCCTGGTATCTAGTTGCTGGAGACCTTTTGAACTCTTCAGCTAGAGAGTAGGTGCTGATTGGGACAATTGGTTTGGAACTCTTGAACTGGACAAATCAACTTAGGACCCTCCAAGGTGGTACCCTGGTTTTGTTGTAGTGGGAAGGTTTGATTTTCCTCTTCCAAATGTTTCCTGTGGGAGGTGAGATGTCTTAGTTGCTTATATTTCTCCAAAACTGAGACTTCAACGCAGAGTCACTGATTCACTAGGATTGGACAGAGGTCAGCTGAATATAAGACAGAGCCACCTAGCCTCACCACACCAAGCAGGTCTCCAGAGTCTCAGGCTGGAGTACTGTATGGGTCCTTTGAAAAGCTGTAGAGAAAAAGCTAAAGTCACCAGTCCCAGCTATTTGATTAAGGCTGGTCAACCACAACCCCAGAAGACTCCAGTTCAATTTCACCTTACCTGTTCATCTAGCCAAACAGTGAAAAACAATCATGGGGTAGAATCAGTGGAAAAACTCTGGCAACATGAATAATCAGAACAGATCAACTGCCTCAAGGAGTGACAAACCAGCCACACCAGAGGATCCCATTCATAAACCAATGGCTGAGATGTCAGAAATCGAATTTAGAATTTGGATGGAAAATAAGATCAACAGAATAGAAGAAAAGTTGGAATTGGAAATTCTAGGAATAATTCAGAAGTTGCCTTGAGAATACAATGAATTCAAAGACAAAATCACCAAAGATTTTGAGACATTGAGAAAAGAAATTGCAGCCTTCCAAGATATGAGAAATACAGTAGAATCCCTCAGAAACAGAATGGAGCAGGCAGAAGAAAGGATTTCTGACACTGAAGACAAAGCTTTTGAACACTCCCAAATGCTCAAAGAGGATGAGAAGTAAAGAGCAAAAACAGATCACTCTCTCAGAGAGCTCTGAGATAATTTGAAGAAAACGAATATTCACCTTATAGGAATTCCTGAACGTGACAAGGTTGCTTTGAAAGGCACAGATGCTCTACTTCATGAGATAATGAAGGAGAACTTCCCAGACATGCCAAAGATTCTGAAATTCAGATAGCAGACAGTTTCAGAATGCCAGCATGACTAAACTCAAATAAGACATTTCCTAGGCACATTATAATTAACTTTGCCAAAGTTAAAATGAAGGAGAAAATAGTGCAAGCAGCCAGACATAAGGAAACCATAACCTACAAGGGGAAGAATATTAGAATGACTGGAGATCTCTCTGCTGAAACATTTCAAGTTAAAAAAGGATGGTCATCTACCTTCAACCTTCTAAAAAAAATTTTTTTTTCAACCCAGGATCCTGGGTCCAGCTAACCTGAGTTTCATTTATGATGGAGAAATTTAATACATTAATGATATTCACATGCTGAAGAAATTTGCCAGAACTAAACCAGCTCCCTAGGATATTCTCAGACCCATCCTCCACAATGACCACTACAACACTTTACCACCAAAGTAAACTCACTCAGAAAATTTTGATCAAAACCCAACTTCCACAGTGGTGAAAGGATTAAAAATGTCTACTGGAATTTCCAAAAATTCGACACCCAAAATACATTACTTATTACTACTCTCAATTAATGTGAATGGCTTAAATTGCCCTATAAAGAGGCACAGGTTTGCTGACTGGATACAAAAAAACCTCAGCCCAGATATTTGCTGCATACAAGAATCTAATCTTACCTTAAAAGATAAATATAGATACAGGGTGAAGGGACGGTCACATATAATTCAGGCAAATGGCAATCAGAAGAAAGCAGGTGTTGCAATTTTATTAGCAGATACAATAGGCTTTAAACCAACAAAAGTAAGGAAAGATAATGATGGTCACTTCATATATGTTAAAGGTAACACCCAACATGATGAGATTTCAATTATTAACATTTACACACCCAATCAGAATGTGCCTCAATTTATAAGAGAGACTCTAACAAACATTAGCAACTTGATTTCCTCCAGCTCCATAATAGTCAGAGATTTTTAACACTCCTTTGGCTGTGTTGGACAGATCCTCTAATAAGAAACTAAGCAAAGAAATTTTAGACTTAAAATTCACCATTCAACAATTGGATTTAACAAACATATACAGAACATTTCATCTTAACAAAACTGAATACACATTCTTCTCATCAGTGCATGGAACATCCTCCAAAATTGATCACAT
>CAUYRH010139769.1:0-11266 GCA_963574655.1 Perodicticus potto
CCTGAACTGCAAAACAGAAAAATAGCCGGGCGTTGTGGCGGGTGCCTGTAGTCCCAGCTACTCGGGAGGCTGAGGCAAGAGAATCGCCTAAGCCCAGGAGTTGGAGGTTGCTGTGAGCTGTGTGATGCCACGGCACTCTACTCAGGGCGATAAAGTGAGACTCTGTCTCTACAGAAAAAAAAAAAAAATAGCCAAGCATTGTGGCTGGTGCCTGTGGGCCCAGCTACTTGGGAGGCTGAGGCAAAAGAATCATTTAAGCCCAAGAGTTTGAGGTTGCTATGAGCTGTGACGTCAAAGCACCCTACCGAGGGCAAAAAAGTGAGACTATCTCAAAAAAAAAAAAAAAAAACCCTGAAATCCCACCATGCTGAGACAACTGTCAGAAGAATTTTGATGATCCTCCTTTCATGAATTTGTTTGAAATTTATAATTTTTTGTTGTTGTTAAGAGTCTCACTCTGTCGCCTAGGGTAGAGTGCCATGGCATTAGCTTAGCTTATAGCAACCTCAAACTCCTGGGTTCAAGCAATCCTTCTGCCTCAGCCTCTTGACTAGCTGGGACTACAGGCACCTGACACAATGCCCCACTAACTTTCCTATGTTTAGTAGAGACGGGGTCTCACTCTTGCTCAGGCTGGTCTTAAACCCATGAGCTGAAGCAATCCACCCACCTTGGCCTCCCAGAGTGCTAGGATTACAGGCCTGAGCCACCACACCCGCCTTAATTTTTTTTTTTTTTTATTGAGACAGAGTCTCACTTTGTCACCCTCTGTAGAGTCCTATGGCATCGTAGCTCATAGCAACCTCAAACTCTTGGGTTCAAGCGATTCTATTGCCTCAGCCTCCCTGGTAGCTGGGGCTACAGGCACCTGCCACAATGCCCAGCTATGTTTCTTCTGTTTCTTTAGCAGGCCCAGGCTGGGCTCAAACCCACTAGCCCTGGAGCATGTGGCTGGTGCCCTAACCACTGAGCTACATGCACTCTGGGGTCTTACTCTTTCTCAGTACTACCATGCTTTGCTGAAATTTATAATTTTCTACAAGGATCATTAAGAAAGTTTTGAGAAACACAAAAATCAAGAAAGGTTAAGATCTGTGGGGACAGAAATAAAGGAAGCCCTCCCAGTAACACTGCTAAGCGGAGGAAGTTGAAACTTGCATGGGTGAATCAGAAAGGATGCTGTTGACTGTGTACCTTGTAAGTTAAATAATAGACTATAACAGTCTGTCTCAAAACTTTTGTAGTGACCCACAGGGCTTATCACAGAAAAAGCATTTAAAAGTAACATGGAGGCTCGGCGCCTGTGGCTCAACGGGCTAAGGCACCAGCCACGTACACCTGAGTTGGCGAGTTCGAATCCAGCCCGGGCCCGTCAAACAACAATGACGGCTGCAACCAAAAAATGGCCGGGCGTTGTGGCGGGCGCCTGTAGTCCCAGCTACTTGGGAGGCGGAGGCAGGAGACTCGCTTGAGCCCAGGAATTGAAGATTGCTGTGAGCTGTGATGCCACAGCACTCTATCCAGGGTGACAGCTTTAGGCTCTGTCTCAAAAATAAATAAATAAATAAATAAAAGTAACATGGACCTGGGTGCAGTGGCTCATGCTTATAATCCTAGTACTCTGGGAAGCCGAGGTGGGTGGATTGCTTGAGCTTAGGAGTTCTAGACCAGCCTGAGCAACAGCCAGACCCTGTTTCTACTAAAAATAGAAAAATTATCTGGGCGGCGCCTGTGGCTCAGTGAGTAGGGCATCAGCCCCATATACTGAGGGTGGCGGGTTCGAACCTGGCCCCGGCCAAACTGCAACAAAAAACTAGCAGGGCCTTGTGGTGGGCGCCTGTAGTCCCAGCTACTCGGGAGGCTGAGGCAAGAGAATGGCTTAAGCTCAAGAGTTTGAGGTTGCTGTGAGCTGTGGTGCCACAGTACTCTACCGAGGGTGAGACTCTGTCTCAAAAAACAAATTAAAAAAAAAAAAAAAACCCAAACCTCTAAAGAATGGTACAGATCATTCTTTTGGATGATTGTACAATAGTCCAATATGTGGACCAGCTTACTTATTCAACTGCTTCTATACTGTTGGGTTTTCACATTTCTCATTTTCCTTCTATAGACAGGCTTCAATAGACATCTTTGTAGACACTGCCCTCAACAGCATTTGGCTTTCTGTTAGGCTTGGGTCAGAAGTGCTGTATATTCAGGATAGGGGGAATGGAAGCATGGGGGTTGGGGGATTGGGAGGTGGTAGGCCCAAGAAGGATGCCAGCAGGAGACCTGGGGTGGCCGCCCACAACTCACCTGTGCCACATCAAGAAGGAAGAGCTGCAGGTAAAAGGCTATGGCACTGGAGGCCACCTGGTTGGGGACCCCACCAATGCCATAGCACACCTTCGTACAGAATGAGAGGCGATCAGCCGTGCTGTCCTGGGGGAGACAGAGGTACTAAGCCCCTCTCCCACAGACACAAAACAGCTCCCCACACCACCAAGGCTTCCATAAGCATCCTGAGGTCCCTATAAAATCCTGGAGGTTTTTATGTGGTACAGCAACCACTCAGTCCCATTTTGTCCCAAATCATCCTAAGGGGAAGTGAGACAGAAAAAAAACAGATCTTAAACCATGACCTCTAAACCTTTCCAGGGGGAAGTTCTTCCTTAATACTTCCCCCCATGTTCCTGCTGCAGGCTACTTTAACCTACCGAGTCAGCGGTCCTCAGCTTTGCCATCTATTCCCTGTGTGACCTTTCTTTCTCTGAGACCTGTGTTATTTATTTATTTATTTATTTATTTATTTATTTATTTTTTTAGAGACAGAGTCTCACTTTATCGCCCTCAGTAGAGTGTTGTGGCATCACACAGCTCACAGCAACCTCCAACTCCTGGGTTTAGGCGATTCTCTTGCCTCAGCCTCCCCAGTAGCTGGGACTACAGGCGCCCACCACAACGTCCAGCTGGGAGCCCTGTTTTAAATGTTAAATGTTCAAGACCCCTGCAAGCCAGCTGTTGAACCACTGACAGCCTTAAATCAGATATAATATTTATACCACAGAAATTCTGCATAATGACAACTCAAAACCTCCTCCCTCTCAACTGTTTACCAGCCTACCACTGAAACAAGGGATGTTTATGAGACCTGAATAAATGTATATGATAGTATATACATACTGTGTGTATTTATGTATAACTTGCAAGCCTGAACCATCCTGCAAACTCCAGACTCAAATATTCAACTGCCTATTCACAGCCCCACATGGACTCCTGACATGCATCAGCTTAGGATGGTCAAAACACAGCTCCTGATTTCCATCCCTTCATCTAAGCAGCTCTTAGCTCTATAGTTCCTACCGCGTCAATAATACTACTGTCTCCTCTGCAGCTCAGGCCACAGACATCGGAGTGGTCCTTGCCTCCTCTTTCCAATTTCCTCATCTCCTAAGTACCTCCTAAGCAGCCAGCAGCCAGTGATCTTGTAATAATATAAATCAGATCGTCTCCTCTTCTCTCTGCCTAAAACCTTCCAACAGCTTGCCATTACGGTTTGAATAAAACTCCAAGTCCTCACCATTGCCTGAGGAGCCCAACCAATCAGCGCTCACTCTCTTACCTACCCGACCTCAAATAGCTCTCCTTCAGCCTCGGTGGCCTCCTTCTGAATGACAAGCCTGTTGCTGGGGGCCTCTGCACTTCCCCTTCCTTCTGCCTACAAGGCTCTTGTATACATTCCTGTCTGAGCTTAACTATATGTCACCTGGACCACCCAAGTTTCTCTCCCAATTCTATTTACAGCCTCTTATACTCCCATTTATTTCCTGCCTCTCCCTAAGGGAATATAAGCTCTCTGAGACCAAGAACTATGACTTTTATTTGCTAAGGTGTCTCTGGTACTTGGAACAATCTTGGTATACAGTAGGTGCTCAATGTATATTCACTGAAACAATAAATGGCCATGAAACCACTGTGTAAAGTGCTGTTTCTTCAAAAGATGATGAGGAGTCCTGTTTCCTCTTCCTTTGCTTGAGGATGGGTGGGGGAGTAGAGAGGACCCGGCTTCACCCATTCTGGTATCTTCCAGGACACCACAAGCAGGCTCTTTTGTGGGAAGGCCTTCCCAGATAAAGGTTTATCACATCCTTTGCACACTCTTCCTACTCAAGGAGAAAACCTCACACATGGCTGGACATGCTCTCCTTTTCTGATATTTGTGTGAACATTATTTCAACTTTCAGAAAACTTTAAAAATAGGCAGAATCCACGTCAGTCTTCCCCTCCCCCACAACGGACTCCTGTTTCCCTCTTCATGGGCCTAACAGGTTTTTAGAACATAGAAGGCACTCAAAGCAAGATCCAGATGAAACTAAGGATTTAATACAGTCTTGGAGTCTTGAGGATGGCAGTTTACCTACTTATATCATAAGCCTTTCACAGTTTATGGTCAGACAAATCTGTATTCAAATTCTGGGATGTGCCATTTCTGGCTGGGTGACCTAGAGAGGGTACTTAATCTTGCTGAACTTCGGTTTCCTACCATGTAAAATGGAAAAATGTACCTCACAGGCAGGAACGAATTAAACGCTGGAACTTCACCGGCAATGTTAATTTTCCCTTTCGCTGTTGTTAGTCTCACCCTGAACTTGTAAACTTCCCAGGGAAAGGAGTCCCCAGGAAGCTTCCTTATCTCACTTTCTTTCTTGGGAAACCCAATCCTTTGCTCTGAGGTGCCTTACGGAGAGCACTGAGCCAGACCGGGGTCGTGGTGGTCAAGGTAGGCCACAGAACGCCCTGACCAGGCAGTGGATGTCGCTTCAGCTGACACAGAAGGCCGGAGGTTACTAACTCTTCTCCCGCACAGCCACCCCTGCCGCCTGTGCGCAGCTCCATCACCACGGCACGCAGAGGCACTGAGGATGCCACCAAGTTCCCACCAGCCAGAAAGGCCACCCTGGGGGCAGTCCCTCCGAGGAGGTCCTGGTGCCCAGGGAGCGACGCCAGAGTTTGAGAGGGTGACTAGGGTAGGGAGGCAGCTGCCTCTCACACAACTGAAGCCCCACCTGCCTGGGGCTCGGGGATCTCCGGGAGGACCTGCACTGTCCTGACAAGAGCTTAGTCTGGGGATCCGAGAACGGAGAAGGGCGCTGGTCCTGACTGCCTCACCTAGCTAGGAACCAGTTCCCGTCCTGTTCTCCTTGGGCTGCCCCAATATCCTCACTCAGCCTCTGCACTGTCACTTCCCACCCCAGGGGCGGTCAGTCGTGCAGGGCTGCGACGCGCCCGCTCCGGACCCCTGCAGACGCGGCGCCCGCTCCCACCCGCACGCCTGGACTCCCGCGCCCGCGCCTTGCTCTCACCGAGCCGGGCTCCGAGGCCAGCGCTTCTGGCTGGGGCGGCGGCGCCTCCGAGGGCAGGGCGGGTTCGGAGGGGACCGCCATCGCGCGCTGCTGCTCCGACTGCGGCGTGGCCTCGCTGTCACCGCTCCGCGTTATCGCTCCGCAGAGGGGCGGCTCTGCGCCCAGTGGGCGGGCAACACGGGGAACCCGGGAACTGCCAAGTGCAGGGAAGAAACACGCCAAGGGCCAAACTTCGCAGGGCGGGGGGCGGAAAAGGAGAGACCCCCTAGCCCGACTTACGAATGGCGGTAGGTCCCTGGGGGAACGAGCGCCCAGCAGATGGGCGGTTGGCGCTACACCCTTCTGTTAAATCGCTATGGGTAAAAGTTGGCGAAAAGTTACCAGATGAAGCAACGGAAGCAACTTGTTCGGGCGAGGTGGCCCACGTTTGTAATTCCAGCACTCTGGGAGGCCGAGGTAGGTGGATTGCCTGAGCTCAGGGGTTCGAGACCAGCCTGAGCACCAGCGAGACCCTGTCTCTACCAAAAATAGAAAAACAAACTCAGGGTTGTGGCGGCATCTGTAGTCCCAGCCGTCTGGGAGGCTGCGGCCAGAGGATCGCTTGAGCCTAAGAGTTTGAGGTTGCCGTGAGCTATGATACCAGAGTCTCTACCCAGGGCAACAGAGTAAGACTGTCTCCAAAAAGCGCAACTTGTCCAAACTTATTAGATTATGGCCGAACAGGCTTTCAACGTGCTAAATTGTTACTAGATGCCTGAAATGCACATTTTTTTTCATTTTCTTTTTTTTTTTGTAGAGACAGAGTCTCACTATGTCACCCTCCGTAGAGTGCTGTGGTGTCACAGCTCACAGCAACCTCCAACTCCTGGGCTTAGGTGATTCTCTTGCCTTAGCCTCCCGAATAGCTGGGACTACAGGCACCCGCCACAACACCCAGCTATTTTTGTTTTGCAGTTCAGCCGAGGCCGGGTTTGAACCCACCACCTTCCGTATATGGGGCCGGCGCCCTACTCGCTGAGCCACAGGCGCCCCCCTCTTTTTTGGGGGCGGACAGAATCTCATTATGTTGCCCTTGGTAGAGTGCTGTGGCACCAAAGTTCACAGCAACCTCCAACTCTGGGGCTTGGAGGCACGATTCTCCTGCCTCAGCCTCCCAAGTAGCTAGGACTACAGGTGCCGGCCACAACTCTGGCTGTTTTTTGGTTGTAATTGTTAGTGTTGTTTGGCAAGCGCGGACTGGATTCAAACCCCCCAGCTCCAGTGTATGTGACTGGTGCCCTAGCTGCTGAGCACAGGCGCCAAGCCTAAATATACAATTTTATATGCATTTTTAGCAGACTTGGAATTGTTTCATTCTTAACAATTGTACTTTGTTGTGTATACTACCACAATTTTAATTTTGAAGGAAAGAAGGCAATAAATAAATAAAATACAATCCAGGGTAGGGGCGTTGTGGTTCACACCTGTAAGCTCAGCACTTGGGAGGTTGAGGAGGGGTGGATTATTTGAACTCAGGAGTTCCAGACTATCCTGAGCAAGAGCAAGGCCCCATCTCTAAAAATAGTCAGGCATTGTGACAGGTGCCTATAATCCAAGCTACTTGGGAGGCTAAGACAAAAGAATCACTTGAGCCCAAGAGTTTGAGGTTGCTGTGAGCTGTGACGCCACAGCACTCTTCTATCAAGGGTGACAAAGTGAGACTCAGTCTCAAAAAAAAAGGGAGGGGGCCGGTGCCTGTGGCTCAAAGGAGTAGGGTGGAGGTGGCGGGTTCAAACCCAGCCTCGGCAAAAAAAAAAAGAAAAAGAAAGAAAGAAAAGGAAGAGAGGGAAAGAGGGAGTGAGGGAAGAAGGAAGGAAAGTTCAGAATGTACTTTTTTTTGCCTGTTGCCCCAGCTAGTGCCCTGGAGTCAGACTAGCTCACAATCACCCCAAACTCCTGGGTTCCAGCAATCCTCCTGCCTGAGCCTGCCATGTACCTGGAACTACAGGTGCCCACCCCAACACCTGGCTAATTTTTCTATTTTTAGTAGAGATGGGGTCTTGCTTTTGCTCAGGGTGGTCTTCAATTCCTGAACTCATGTAATTCCCCTCCCTTGGCCTCCCGGAGAGCTAAATTACAGGCATGAGCTACAGCGCTTGGCCTCAGGTGATGTAAATTTTTTTTGCGGCTTTTGGCCAGGGCTGGGTTTGAACCCACCACCTCAGGCATATCGGGCGCCACCCAGGTGATGTAATTTGTAATATAAAGGACAAATTTTCCCACATGATACAAGGTGTCCAGGAGGTTATATGGCACACCTTCTGGGAGGACTCAAACACAACTGGGACTTTCCCCAACAAATGCAAACAATGTAACTTAATTATTATGTACCCTCATATTAATCTGAAATAATAATTTGAAAAATCAAAATTTCCAAGCAAAGCAAATTTCAAATCTCATTAGCAAGCCAATATGAAAAGGCTGCAACAGCATATGACTCCAATTATGACATTCTGGAAAAGGCAAAACTAGAGACAGTAAAAAGATCACTGGTTGCCAGAGGTTTGAGAGAGGGAGGAATGAACAGATGGAACATAGGGGACTTTTAGGGCAATGAACCAACTCTGTATGATTTTGTAATGGTGGATTTTGGGGGGAGGGGTAGAGACATAGTCGCCCTCAGTAGAGTGCCGTGGTGTCACACAGCTCACAGCAACCTCCAACTCCTGGGCTTAGGCGATTCTCTTGCCTCAGCCTCCGGAGTAAGTGGCACTACAGGCACCACCTACAATGCCCGGCTGTTTTTTTGTTGCAGTTTGGCCGGGGCTGGGTTTGAACCTGCCACCCTGGGTATATGGGGCCAGCGCCCTACCCACTGAGCCACAGGCGCCACCCCAATGGTGGGTACTTTTACATATTACACTTTTCAAAACTCATAGAATGTACAACACAAAGAGTAAAACCTAATGCAGACTATGGACCTTAGTTAATAACATTGATATTGGCTTATCAATTGGAACAAATGTACCATACTAATAAAAGATGTTAATAGGTTTGGCGCCTGTAGCTCAGCGGCTAGGGCCAGCCACATACACGGGAGCTGGCGGGTTCGAATCCAGCCCTGGCCTGCCAAACAATGATAACTACAACCAAAAAATAACCAGGCATTGTGACGGGGCTGCCTATAGTCCTGAGAGAGGATCCCCGAGAAGGGTGAGGTCTGGGAGAACAGGTTTTGTCAAGGAGAGCACAAGGATACACTTGCAGGGTCCTCTCCATGGTGACTCAGCCCTTAAGAATTTGTAACTTCCTGGAACTTGAAAATTTCCAAGTTCTGTGAAATCCTGTAGTTCTGTGGGGGCTGGACTAGCATCTCCCGCTTGATTCAAACTGGCCAATGAGAAAGGTACCTGTAGGGTGGAACTTCTTGATTGTCTATAAAAAGGGGAAGATCAAGCTAGACAGCGAGCGCGGCCATTTGGAATTCTTCTATGCCGTAAGCTCCCAGCTGGTAAATAAAGCCCTTCCTCTTATAAACGTGGTGTTTGGATGCTCTTTCTCTCCGTTGGGCCTTGTCTTCCTGCAACAGTCCCAGTTACTTGGGAGGCAGAGGCAAGAGAATCACTTAGGCTCAGGAATTTGAAGTTGCTGTGAGCTGGGATGCCATAGGATTCTACCAAGGATGATATAGTGAGACTGTCTCAAAAAAAAGAAAAAAAAAAATGGAGAAAACGGGGGGCTATGTGGAAACTTTCTGTTCAATTTTTCTGTAGGCCTAATATTGCCAAAAAGTCTCTTAATTAAAAAAAAATCTCATTAGCTAGTTAAAAAAGAGATAAATTAGGTTCAACACCTGTAGCTCAAGTAGCTAGGGTGCTAGCCATATACACCAGAGCTGACAGGTTCAAATCTGGCCAGGGCCTGCCAAACAACAACTCCAACCAAAAAATAGCTGGGTGTTGTGGCAGGCGCCTGTAGTACCAGCTACTCGGGAAGCTGAGGCAAGAGAATCGCTTAAGCCCAAGAGTTTGAGGTTGCTGTGAGCTGTAATGCCACAGCACTAAACCAAGGGTGACAGCTTGAGGCTCTGTCTCAAAAAAAAAAAAAAAAAAGGTAAATTAGATTTCAAAAAATAAAACAGCATGATTAAAGTACCCAAATAAGCTGCCTTTTTTTTTTTTTTTTTTGATACAGAGCCTCAAGCTGTCCCTGGATAGAGTGCCGTGGCATCACAGCTCAAGCAACCTCCAATTCCTGGGTTCAAGCCAGTCTCTTGCCTCCGTCTCCCAAGTAGCTGGGACTGCAGGCACCCGCTACAACACCAGGCCATGTTTTGGTTTCAGCCGTCATTGTTGTTTGGAGGGCCCGGGCTGGATTCAAACCCGCCAGCTCAGGTGTACGTGGCTGGTGCCTTAGCCCGCTGAGCCACAGGCGCCGAGCCAGTAGCTGTCTTTCAATTAAAACAAAAGATACACTAAAAAATATGTGAAAGGACGCACACCAAAAGTGCTTATCTTTGAATGGTGGAATAAAGGGTGAATTTTTGAGATAGTTTCATTTTGTCAGCCCTGGTAGAGTGCTGTGCCATCATAGCTCACAGCAACCTCAGACTGCTGGGCTCAAGTGATTCTCTTGCCTCAGCCTCCCTAGTAGCTGGGATTACAGGGACCTGCCACAACACCCTGCTATTTTTAGAGGCAGTGTCTCGCTCTAGCTCGGGCTGGTTTCCAACTCATGAGCTCAGGTGATCCGCCCACCTTGGCCTCCCAGAGTGTTGGGATTACAGGTGTCAGCCACAGCACCTGACCTAATAATGGGTGAATTAAAGATCATTTTTGTATACCTGTACATTATAATTTTCTATAATGAGTATGAATTACCTATGCAAAAAAAAAATACATTTAAAACAAATGACAAAGAGCAAAATATTAGTCTACTAAATAAGCCACTTCCAGTTGAGGATTCAGTGTGATTAGCAATTTTTTAATTAAGTGGTTTGTACTGGCATAAACCCTATTAATGAGTTTCCATGCTAGTTCAATTCATGACACACAAGATGGTTTAAAAATAAACACAACCACAGAGTTAGTATTTAAAGTATCACATTTTTGGGCGGCACCTGTGGCTCAAAGGAGGAGGGCACCAGCCCCATACGCTGGGGGTGACGGGTTCAAACCCAGCCCTGGCCAAAAACCACACAAAAAAAAAAAAAAAAAAAGAAAAAAAAGAAAGAAAGTATCACATTTTTACATTTCTAAGTATTAAATGAAAGTAACGCTGTTAAAGTGAAGGCACCTAATGTTTGTTAATTCTCAAACTGAATGACTTTGACAAAAATAACAAATGTGTCCGCATGTAACTATTTTATAACAAGTGTAAATTATTTCACAGATCCTTTTAATGAACAGTATTTCATCTTTAAGAGAAAGTTCTTTAACCATTAGCAAAAAATTGTTTCAAAATAGTTTAAGGCACTGAAACAGATGCATACATAACATATTATCAACACAACGAAACATCATGAAATTACACCAAATGAGAGAAGTATGTAACATTTTTTTTTTTTTTTTTTTTGTAGAGACAGAGTCTCACTTTATCACCCTTGGTAGAGTGCTGTGGCATCACACAGCTCACAGCAACCTCCAACTCCCGGGCTTAGGCGATTCTCTTGCCTCAGACTCCAGAGTAGCTGTGAGTACAGGCACCTGCCACAGCGCCCGGCTGCTATTTTTTTGTTGCAGTTCGGCTGGGGCTGAGTTTGAACCTGCCACCCTTGGTCTATGGGGCCAGCGCCCCACTGACTGAGCCACAGATGCCACCCACATTTCTAATGTGGAAAATGCACAGTAATTTAATCAATAAATGAGAATCTTTAAATTAGAAATGTATTTCCATATTAACAGCCTTAGCAATTATTTTCAAGAAACTGACTATAGACAGTTTTG
>CAUYRH010139770.1:0-13307 GCA_963574655.1 Perodicticus potto
ATTACAAGTCTACACTAATCAAAACTAAATGGTGTTGGCACAAAAAATAGAGACATAGACATACGGAACTGAATAGAAATCAAGATATGAAATCAGTCTCTAATAGCCATCTGAGCTTTGATAAATCAAACAAAAGCAAACACTGGTGAAAAGAATCCCCATTCAATAAATAGTGCTGGGAGAACTGGATGACCACATATAAAAATATGAAACTAGACCCACACCTTTAACTACTTACACAAATTAAATCAAGATGCATAAAAGATTTAAATCTAAGACATGAAATGATAAAAAATACTAGAAGAGGCTCAGCGCCTGTGGCTCAACGGGCTAAGGCGCCAGCCACGTACACCTGAGCTGGTGGGTTCGAATCCAGCCCGGGCCTGCCAAACAACAATGACGGCTGCAACCAAAAAAATGGCTGGGTGTTGTGGTGGGCGCCTGTAGTCCCAGCTACTTGGGAGGCGGAGGGAAGAGACTCACTTGAGCCCAGGAATTGGAGGTTGCTGTGAGCTGTGATGCCACGGCACTCTATCCAGGGTGACAGCTTGAGGCTCTGTCTCAAAAAAAAAAAAAAAATACTAGAAGAAAGTGTGAGAAAAAAATCTTAAGGATGTTTGCCTGGGGAAAGATTTTATGAAGAAGACTTCCATAGCAATTGCAACAGCAAGGATAAACAAATGGGACTTAATTAAAGTGAAAAGTTTCTCCACAGCTAAGGAAACAACAATTAAATCATATAGATAATCTTCAGAATGGGAAAACATATTTGCATATTGCAAATCTGAGAAGGGAAGGATTGATAAGTAGAATCTATAGACAACTCAAATTATTCAACAAAATAGGGTAAGCAATCCCATCTATCACTGTGCAAAAGCATGAACAGAACCTTCTCTGAGGAAGACAGACAAATGGCTAATGAATATATGAAAAGATGCTCATCATTCTTAATCAATCATCAGAGAAATGCAAATCAAAACCACTGTAAGATATCATCTAACTCCAGAGAGAATTGACCCACATCACATAGTCCCAAAGTTGCAAATGCTGGTGTGGATGTGGAGAGAAGGGAACACTTTTACACTGCTAGTTGGATTGCAAACTAATATAGTGTCTTTGGAAAGAAGTATGGAGAATACTCAAAGAACTCAAATTAGACCTCCCATTTGATCCTTCAATCCCAATACTTGGCACCTACACAGAAGAAAAAAATAATCATTTTATAATAAGGACATTTGCACTTGATGGTTTATTGCAGCTCAATTTACAATCACCAGGATGTGGAAATAACCTGAATGCCCATAAACCCAGGAAAGGATTACAAACATAGAATACTCTTCAGCCATAAAAAGATATAGACTTTACGTCTTTTGTATTCACTGGATACAGGTGAAACACATTATTTTTTTTTTTTTTTTTTTTTTTTTTAGAGACAGAGTCTCACTTTGTTGCCCTCAGTAGAATCACCCAGGTATTTTTTTGTTTCAGTTTGGCCAGAGCCAACCACCCTTTAGAACCAACCACCCTTAGTATTTGGGGCCAGTGCCCTACTCACTGAGCCACAGGCGCCGCACTCACATTCTTCTTAGTAAACTATCACATCAATGGAAAATCAAGTATCCAATGTACTCAGTACTAATAAGAAGCCAGTAGATGATCTAATTCATGCACCTACAGGAGAAATACTCAATTCAATTCAAGTTGGTGGGAGGAGGAATAAGGGAGAAGGAAGAGGGGAGTAGGGGAGGGAATTTATGTGCTTCCACTTAATGGACACAATGTAAGGGTATTGGCACACCTTTTGGGTGCAGAACACAACTATAAGAGTGACTCTACCTAACATATTCAAATATTTTAACCTAGTTATTTGTACCCTCACGTTAACCTGAAATTAAAAAAAAATAATAAGGGTTGAATGACTGGGGATTACAAATATTTCACAAAAAGATTGGGAGATTTTATTAGTTTCCTATGGCTTCCCAACCACACTGGAACCACTTGCCCAAAGCTTTTTGGGCAGGACTCTCTGGCCCATGGTCACATGCCTTTAGTTCAGAATAAAACTCTTTAAATTATTTTTACAGAGTTTGGGTTCTTTCCAATTGATATTTGAGAGACAAAACAGTTGACAATTTGTTGAGCAAAATAATGAGAACTACTATGGCAAGAAGAATTTGGCTGCATGTGATGTGTTCTGAAAATCGGGGAAACTTTCATGGAGGTAGGTGCTTCAGGTGCGCATCTGCTGATTAATTTTCAAAACTGCAACCAATAGAGCCACCTACAGTGGCAAAGGAGGAAGTTTTGTTGAAAAATCAATTCACAAAAGACATATTAATAAAAGATAAGGCATCAGATTTATTAATGTACACATTGGAGAACCAAGGAGTAATTGCTCACACCCCGACGGGATACAGATACAGAAGCTTATGTACCATCTTGAAGTTACAGAAAGAATGTGTGTTCAGAACATGGCCTAATACATGTTATCATGATAAATCAGATAATATATTAGTTGCAAGACAGGTTATAGGAGGGAGAGGAGAGTTGGCTGGAAAAAGAGGTCTTATAATGTAGATAACACATCACAGGTAGCACACCTCAGAGAGAATACATAGTAAATGTTTCTTTCAGACCTTTAAAATGTCAGACTCTCAATTATTCTTTCCTAAATTCAGATGAGGAAAGCTTGGCTCTATCAGTGTAGATTCTCTACCGAGACGAATTCCACCCCCACCCACTGCCCAAAAGATAGCTTTGCAGGGCTGTTAGTGTTTGCCAGTTCTCTGACAGCCCTATGAAAATATGTCAAATAAATATATTTGGGAGTAAAATATTTTTATTTCCCTCATGCTCAAGTCTCCTAACTTTATGAGAGAAAGACAAATGTGGAAAACATAGCTTAGAGAAGAGAATTTTTCAAGAAAGTAAGTTCTGGAACCGTTTTTTTTCAAAAGAATATTTTAGGAGACTATTTTTGAATATTTGGACTAGGGTTATTATCATTAAATGTGTGCTTTTCTTCATTGTTTGAAAGTAAAAGTGTATCATCTGCTAAAAAATGAGGAGCAGACATGAATGTCAATTTTCCTTTTTCTATCTTTCTTATTTAAAATATTTAATGTAAAATACTAAATAACTTGAAATACATCTGTAATCTTTCTATGTAATATAGAAGTTAACCACAATTTTTAAGGCTCTACAAGTTTTCTTTTACGTGTGGTTGATGTTGTTTTCCTATTTTCTTCTGACAGTGATGGTATAAGTAGCAGTAGATGTGATATTGCTCAGAGCTGTTCCCATGGCCCCAATGCCTTAAAATCCTGAGGGTACTGCAGATGAAAGTGTTTATTTTTTTCATGTTCGATTTTTATGCAAAAACCATAATATGAAATGAAATATTCGACAGGGAGTGATGGACAGAGCGGCAAGCCCTGAGGATTGTTGGTGGGATAGGAGGCTGAAGTGTAGCTTCTCTGCTCTTTCTTTTAGTCACCCTTTGGAGACTATTCTCACATCTCTCCTGTTGCTTTAGAGGGCTAGTTCTCTCAAGTGTACGAACAATAAAGCCCATTAGATGTATGGCCTTTATTTCTTTTGGCATATTCTGAACTGTCTAAAACCTATTTAGGAGAAAAGTATCACTGAGTTTAGAATTGTAAGAGGAGTACCGATTCACTTTGTTTTATGAAATAGCTATAGGTCTAGAAAAGATGGATAGAATAATGGCTAGGAAAATGCATGTAGGTACGTTCAGCTCATACATAGCTGCAAAACAAGCCACCCCAAATGTATTAGCATAAAATAGCAAAAATAATAATGGTAATTATATCTGACCCTTCTAGGATGACTGCAGTGATCTGGGTGACTCTAACTCAGGGTCAGAGGAAAGCTGGGGCTTGAGTCATCTCAAAATTTCCTGACTCACATATCTGATCATTATGCGGCCTCTTGCCTGGATCTTCAGGTGGGACTGTTGGCCTGGGCACTTAACCTGTGGACTCTGTGTGGCTCAAGCATCTTCATGGGATGAAAGTTAAGTTCTAAGAAAAAGTGAGCCAAGAAAGAGAGAAAAGTCACAGAAGTTACCTTATGTTGTCTGATCTAGTGTCGGAAATTATACTACTTCACTTATGCTGCATTTCAGTATCCGCGTACTATTTGTTAGGATGAAGTCACTAAAGCTGGCCTATCATGTCACCACATTAAGGGGAGTATCAAAGAATTTGTGGACATTTTTAAATCGACCAAAAAGACAAGTGGGTGTGTGTATTTGAGTATATAAAGCAGTCTTTTAGGCTCAGTGCCCATAGCTCAGTTGTTAGGGTGCTGGCCACATGCACCGGGGCTGGCAGGTTCAAACTCAGCCCAGGCCTGCTAAACAACAAGGACAACAACAACAACAAATCAGCCGGGCATTGTGGCAGGTGCCTATAGTCCCAGCTGCTTGGGATGCTGATGCAAGAGAATCGCTTAACCCCAAGAGTTTGAGGTGTTTGGAAGCTGGGTAGGGTGACATAGTGAGACTCCGTCTCAAAAAACCAAACCAAACAAACAAAACCCCCCCCGTCTTTGATTTCTAGTTCAAATTGTCCATCATGCCTTATAATATGAACTATTATATAATCCAAAAATTGGAGATGAGTGACTCCTTTATTATGCATAGCTAGATTAATTACAAAAAGTAGTAAAATTACCTTTGAAATGAAATTCTTTATTAAGGAATCTTTAATAGAGGGGCGTAATTATGCATGTTTCTATAATGAGCTTGAGTTGGGGTCACCTGTACTTTCATTTAAAAAGTGTATGTATCATCTTCTAATTTTGTGTTCTAATGAGTTGAACATTTTCATAGATTTCAAAATGTTAATCACTAACTGAAACAGCTGCTTTATTTGAACAGCAGTT
This sequence comes from Perodicticus potto, assembly GCA_963574655.1. NCBI lineage: Eukaryota > Metazoa > Chordata > Mammalia > Primates > Lorisidae > Perodicticus > Perodicticus potto. The sequence goes on from CAUYRH010139770.1 coordinate 4,909, forward strand.
ACGAAATGATATGCAAACAAGCTCTACTTCGTACTGTGGCAGGAGTTAAGTCCAAATTCAACAGAGAGTTCTGCACAGTGTGTACTTTCCCTGGGAGTAAAAGGAACTTCAGGTTTGGAATTCTACTTTCTTTCCTTTGACATCCACATGTACAAGAGCAACAGGGAGGTGAAAACAGCATAGTGGTCTGTGCGTTCAGCATAGGCTGCCTCCTTAATGTAGTAACTAGGAACAGGTGACTTGAAGGCAGCCCGAGGACCTTTGAAGTATGGAATTCTACTCTGTGATCAATAGTATTCCTCCTTAGCAGTCCATCTAGAAGCGTGCAGACAACAGCCAAATTCAGACAATATTCCCTGTGCTTCTAATTTCAGGAGTCACGAGAGTTACAAAGTGAGTAGTCCAGTCTTAATTGTTCCCTCTTGGCTCAGTTACATTAACAGAGCTAGCAACATTGATGAGGGTGACACTGAAACCACACTCACTGAAAAGCTCCATCTTCCCCTTTGCCTCACCTCATCCTCTATTTCTAATTCTCCCTTCCTTTATAATTTGTTTTTGGCATCTATTATGCCAATTTCCTATTCGGATTTATTTCACTCCTTTTTATGGCATACCATGGTCTGATCCCTTTTGCACACAGCCGGAAAGACTTCCATTGAAAAGTGTTGTATATTCATATTAAAATCTATCAAAGCTAAAGCTTGCTTTACTTCTCAAGTTTTCTAATTATTCAAATGTCTTAAGATGTAGGATGTCACATTCACGGGGTGCAGTTGGTTCTAGATAACCAGGTTTCCTGGGGGCAACTTTTTCCTTTCGGCCCATTCGAGTCAAAGATTACTCTTAGACACTGTCTGATGCTCAAGTAGTTTATTTCAGCAGCACTCTTACAAGATAGATAGTGGGAACAGGATGACAGAATGGGAAAAATGTAGTAGGGGGTCAGATGACAGCTGACCAGGAGGGTCCTTGCTGGAGATTATTCTCAGAGTTTGGGGGAATCCCTCCTTCTTTCCTTAACCTATATACAGTCTTGATTAGTTACCAGGTATTTCTTTCATAAAGGGAGTTTAAGCTATTCTTATAAGGGTGAGCTTTATTTTAAGGTTTATGAATGTTACATTTGTGTTGAGGTGGCCTTGTCTCCTGGAAAACCACAGGCCAGGACTAAAATTCCCCATGCCAGGTTGCATAATACTGCTAAATGATACGCAGTGTCAGCCCTGCAAAACTTGTGCATGGGCCTTGTGGCTATCATTAATCTTACAGCCTCAATATGTCTCTTACAGTATACTACATAGCTCAAGGGCTAGCTTTCATATAGTCCTTGTGCAAGGGCTATAAATTTGAGAATACCAACTCAACAATTTTGAATACTTTCAAGTAAATTATTCTAGTAAGTATAGCATTATCAACCCTTTTTCTGGTAATGAAACTGAGGCTTGAGAATATCTTATGACTTATACTAGACATTGCAACTAGTAAGGAGTTGGACCATGGTTCATATCTGGATTTTATGATCTGAGATTCCATCTCCTTTTTTTTTGTTTTATTTCCTGACATATACATATTTAAATAGGCTTGCTTTTATAGAAGAGTTATATATATATAATATATATATATATATATATTTATATATATATATTTACAGAAAAGTTGCGAAGAGAGTTCAGAATTTTTCCATATACCCACTCATGTACAGTTCCTCATGTTGTTAACTTACACTAGTGTGGTACATTTGTTATAATTAAAGAACCAATACTGATACATTATTGTTAATTAAAATCCATATAAGTGTGCAATTCAGTAGCATTAAGTTCATTTATCATTACTATCTAGTTCTAAAATTTGGTATCACCCAAAAGGAAACCCCATAAACATTAACCATTTACTCCTCATTAATCCCTCTCTCTAGTCCTTGGAAAATGCTTATCTGATTTTGATTCTATAGATTTTCCTCTTCTGGATATTTAATAATTAATGAAATTATACAGTATATGGCCTTTTGTGTCTGGCTTCTTTTTCTTCACATAATATTTTCAAGGTTGATCCATGATGTAGATTAGTGTATTCCAGGGACTTGGGAGAATAGGGCAATGGCAGGCGCCTTTTATGGAGAAAAAAAATGTTCTGAGAATGGATGATGGCCCTGATTGAAAAATGTCCTTAATGTCACTGAATGAGAGAAAAACAATTAAAATCACGAAGGAGGAGGGGACTTGAAGGTTTGGCAAGTTCTCACCTATCAGGCACAATGTAAAGGTCACATTGTGACCTTCACATCCTTCACATCCTGGGTGAAGGACTCAACTACTGCTCAGACTTTGGACTTTATCTTACAAACATATATAATATGACCTAATTATATGTACCCTCATATTAACCCCCATTTTTTTTTTCGTAGAGACAGAGTCTTACTTTATTGCCCTCGGTAGAGTGCCGTGGCATCACACAGCTCACAGCAACCTCCAACTACTGGGCTTAGGCTATTCTCTTGCCTCAGCCTCCCGAGTAGCTGGGACCACAGGAACCTGCCACAACGCCCGGCTAGTTTTTGTTGCAGTTTGGCCGGGACTGAGTTCAAACCCACCCACCTCGGTACATGGGACCGGCGCCCTACTCACTGAGCCCCAGGCGCCGCCATTAACCCAAAATTTAAAAAAATGTTTGAAAATGCATTTAAAATTGTTTGCACTTTTTCACAATAAAATTATATTATTGTAAGGTATTTATGTTAAGATGTGCATTTGTAGATAGTAACCGGCTCACCCTCCTTTTTATTTTGTAGTTCCATGCACTCATATTTACTTCTATTTTATTCTGAAGAACTGTTTGTTTCCCTTCATTGTTCTCATTCTAGTGGAAGATAGAAAAATCACCTAAAAAGCAGTGAAGATAACTCTTATTTGTGCCTATGTAATTATCCTCATTGTATTGAAGTGACATTTAGCACATTCATGCTGTTGCTTTTCAGTCCAAAAGAATAGACTCAATTTCTAAGATATAGAATGGTGACAACCATTCCTTTATAAACTCAATCTAGTTCTTTTTTTTTTTTTTTTTGTAGACAGATTTCCTCAGCACCTTGCTATCACTTCATAGTCGTGATGGCCTCAGTAATAATTCTAACTTATCCCACCATAGCACTTAATATCTAATATCAAATATTATTATTTAATATCTACTAGGTGACAGGTATTCTGAAAGGTGAAAGACTCTGGAAATGTAGGTGACATTCTCAGACCTCAAGTTGCTAAGCAAAAGTCTTATCCTTATAAGCAGAGATTTCTACTAGTTTTGAGTAAATTCTATGATGCCACCATAGAGAAGTCCCATGGGATCAGAAGGAAGGCATTGCAGTCTTGCTGTGGTCCTATCTGTATTAGTTTTCTATTGCTGGATAACAAATTACTACAAATTTAGCATCTTTATACAACACACATTATTATCTCACTATTTCTGCAAGTCAGGAATCCAGACATAACTCTTCAGTCGAGTGAGTGCCTGTGCTGTGTTCTCTTTAAAGGTTGAAAAAAGGAAGAATCTGCTTCCAAACTCCTTTAAGTTGGTGAAAAAATGCATTTACTCGTGGCTGTGGGATTCGTGGCAGCTTGATTCCTCAAAACCAGCAATGGAGGACACAGAAACTATAAATAGAAGGTTTCATAGCATTATCCTCCTTCAAAAAGGTGCTGATATGTTTTGGTCAGAGAGGGGAATCTGTGGTACATTGGATACAGCCTCAAATGTATCTGATATATTTACATTATTTAAAAATGTATATGTAATAAAATAATGGTAACATGAAAGAGGTATTATACTGACCTATTATTTATACGATCACTTACACATTAAAATAATATGCTATATTAAATATGTAAAACAGAGTTTGATTTTATACTTAAATTACCACTTATAAAAAATGCCATTTTGTAATAACACTGAATCTTTTCTGCCCTTTGTTGAAGAAATGTTCGATTTAGATGCATTCTCCTGAATTTGTGAAAACTAACAATTATATGGTTAGTAGTAGTTGAGAGAAAGCTTCTGAATCCTTTTGTTATATTAATTTAAAATATAGTCTTAGAAAAATGCTAAGGTTAATTCTCAGTAGTATAGAAAAAAGACAACTTTATTTTTCAAAGGGGACTATTGGAATATTAATATTTGACTCTATAATTCTTTTATCAACTAGTCAAATCATAATTGCACTTAACTTTGCATCTAAATTCATTAAAACATGACTTTTGTAACTATATTTTGTCCGTGTAAGAAAAAATATTAGCCCAAAGCAAAAATTGTGAAATTATACTGCTGCCAAGTTGAAAATAATACCTTCGTCTAATGGATTACAATAATTTATATGGGGAAATGCATCAATTAAATTATGTGTTTAATTTTATTCCTAATTATGTTGAAAAATATAATTACACACATTAATAGATAATGTCCAAGTTCACCTAGTTGATCCCCATTTTTATTTAATGTGCAATAACTCCTTTGCCATTAAGAACCACCTGTTGAAAACTGTAATTAGGCCTCTATTTGACAGTTTTACGTGTATAAAACGGAAACATTTCTATTAACACTGCCAACAAGACTTGTTTCATTTTGGCTGTACCATTTGTACTTTCAAATAAAATTGAAATGATTTATGTAAAAGCTCTTTGGAAATAGAAGTGCTCTAAAATATTCCAGCAAAATATGTAGAAATTCCAAGATTAGGACAAAAATCTAGAAAATCCCTATGCTATCAAATGTCAGAAATCCAAAGAAATGTCTGCTGGCCTGTGGAGGGGGTCAGATTAAAAGGTGAAACCTGGAGCAGACTCATGACTCAGTACCTGAGGAGATGTCCTTTTTCTGGGAGGAGAGTTTGATTAAACCCCCTATGAAGCAAACAAATGCTGCAAAGGCCACAGCCATGTGTTGACATAACCCTGTTCTCTCTTCACTGTGGTATCCAGCAACTGCTCTGTTTAGTGCCAGCAAGTTCCCAAGTAGAAAATCAACAGACATTGCTGCATTCTTCTGTATGAAGGAGGCTGGAGCAACAAGTACAGACTCTTAACTTAGGGCCTAGGTTGAGAGTTGCAGCTACTTGCTACAGCATACCCAACCCTCCCTACCAACTCTTGGATGTTATTGAGCCAATTTAAAGAAGGCTTGCTCCTTAGTAGATTTGTCCTTCATGCCTTCACTGTCCTTTTCTGTTTACAAACTTTAGTCAGAAACAGTTGAGATGATAGTCCAGGCATAGTTGACCTGAGGAAGCCAGGATGGGAGTCACTATCCCTGAGCAACTTACGCAAATTGGTCCAGCTCCACAGCAAACCTCCACATACTACAGTGAGTTTCAGGCTTGCCAAGTCAAGCTGAAGGTTAATAGGGCAAGCATGCCCCTTCTTAGTAGAAGATTCCACAAGGCCTTCTTTTCCACTTATTATCGACAGGAATTTAGTCTGAAGCTACATCATGCCAGTTGTTACATATGTTGAATGTCACTCTGGCCATCTCCTGTATATTTGTATTAAAAAGCCAGGCCACTAGACTGATTCTTTGCAATGTTATTCTTTTCACTCCCTCTCAGTCTCTTGTGTTTTCAATCTCTGTTAATGCAGAGATTCTGCTAGCAATCTACATTATGTTTATTTCTGAATATTCTACAGTTAACATGTCAGTACTGAATCACAATTAACACATAGTATTGAAAAATAATGATATTTTTCTTAATTTTATTGAGGATGAAAGTAAATGTTATTTTAACTTTTATATTTTCTGAATTTTTTAATATTACATTTAGACAAATGATTTGGGTTTTCTCCACCTATTGAAATTGAGAATGATACAATCTTCTTTTTACCTTCATTACTTTTCATTCCATTTGTATTTTGATTTCAATTTAATTTATTGCTTCTACCTCTTTTTGTTATTTCCTTTATTTTCATTTTATTTTTTGTAGGTAAACTCCTGACAAATCCTTTCCTAACTTGGATCACATAGAGAACATGCAAACTCATCTGGCTCACGAGCACTGGAAAACATGTATTAACCTCATGATGCCCAACTTGCAATATGGGTGTGGGTTGTGTAAAACCTCAAGTCTTGATCAATGTGGCAAATGTTCATGAAGTTGCACATAATGGAACCTTTGGAATCTTCTGTACACTGAAAATCCTTCTCTAATTTTAGTCACACTCCTTTCCCCATTACTGTAAAACCACTATCTTACAATAAACATTGCAGATTTTTCAAAAGGATATGAATATGAAGATAAAATACAAAAATGAAAACTTGTACCCAACTGGTAGGTCTTATTTGGGTTTCTAACTGTAGTATCAATGGTACTACAGTTAGTTTGTAAAGACTCCACATGCTTTGGGGGTACCAACATTTTAGCCCCAGTGATACACTTCAAACACTATCTAGTAAATGAAAAACAGTAATTCCCATTTTTTCACACAAATGTTAGTAATTATAGACCATCTTGTTTTTGAATAAAATACTAGAATATGGAGAAAAGCTACCAAATGGAAGAATAAAAATTACATGATTATTTCAATAGGGGCAGAAAAAGCAGTTGGAAAGTTCAAAATGATTCAGTCCTTTCATGGTTAAAAAAATAACTTTTAGCAAACTAGGAACATAAGGAAATTACTTCTACACAGTAAAGGCCATATATGAAAAGCTAAAAGCCAACATCATACTTGACAATGAAAACTGAAATATTTTCCTCCAAGATCACCTACACTTGCCATTTCTATTCAACATAGTGTTGAAGTCCTAACCAGAATGACTTGTCCAGAAAAGAAACAAAAAAGGGTATCCAAATAGGAAAAGCAGAAGTAAAATTATCTCTGTTCGCAGAGAACATGATCTCATGTTAAAAACCTTAAAAGATCTCACAAAAATTTAAAACTAATGAACAAATTCTGTGAAAACTGCAGATTACAAAATCAATATGTAAAATTCAGTTGCATTTCTCTACAGCAACAATGAACAATGGGACAACAAGGGTGAACCTGAACAATATTATTGTTATTGAAATAAGCCAGTCACAGAAGGACAAATACTGCATGATTCAACCTTAGATGAGGTATCTAATGTAGTCCAATTCATAAAAGCAAAAAGTGTAATGATGATTATCAGGGTCTCACTGGAGGGGGAAATGGGGAGTTGCTGTTCAGTGGGAATAAAGTCTCAGTGATGCAATATGAAAACTATCTAGAGTTCTGCTGTACACCATTGCATTTATAGCTAGCACTATTGTACTGTCCAGTTAAAAATTTTGAAGAGTAGGGCTGGGCGTTGTGGCAGGCGCCTGTAGTTCCAACTACTCAGGAGGCTGAGGCAAGAGAATCACCTAAGCCCAGGAGGTGGAGGTTGCTGTGAGCTGTGACACCACACACTCTACCAAGGGTGATAAAGTGAGAATGTCTCTAAAAAAAAAAAAAAAATTAGAGAGTAGGTCTCATGTTATATGTTATTTATTGCAACAAAATATTAAAGTGTATTGCCTTTAAACTGGGTTCTCAATAAGGGCATTACATTCTGTTCTTCTATTCAATCCTCCAGCACAATTTGATCCTTGCATTCAAGGGACTCACATTCCAGTGGAGGAAGCAAAATTGCATAGGGCTAGCCAAACTCACAGATATTTGTGTGAATTTGAAGTAGGTGCCTACTTTCTTGGATGAGAAAATCTTGCTAAGCTTATATTACAAAGGTAATAATAATAACAATAACAAATCTCTTCCTTCAGTTGATGCAGCTTTGTTCTGGGACAATCTTGCCCTCAACAATATGCTCCTTTGCAAGGCATAATCTTTGCTGGTGTACATGGCTTCTTGAAACTATTCATTCATTTCTGGTGGACAGACTGTGACAGTTTCTGGAATAGAGGGAAGAAAACATTTCTATATGACAGCAGAGACAGATGTAATTGATTGATAGAGGAAGTTGGTCAAGAACGGTGAGACTAGCCGATAAAACAAAGAGTTTGGTGAGAAGACTCTAAGAACAGAAGGAAAGCAGGTAAGCACAAAATTTCACAGATCCTTGAATGGACGAATCTGAGAAAGGTTTGTGGGAAGTGTTGAAAGGGGTGAATAAAAGTATCCAATGTACTCAGCCCTAAAATAGAGCTAATTTTTAGCTTTCATATGAAGGCTAAGACCCAATTATAGCACAAGAATACAGGGGAAAGGGAGGGGTGGGGAGGGGGGAGGATGGGTGGAGGGAGGGGAATTGGTGCAATCACACCTATGGTGCATCTTAGTAGGGTACTGGTGAAACTTATTAAATGTAGAGTATCAATGTCTTTATATAGTGATTAAGAAAATGCTATGAGGGCTATCTCTCACAGTACGATCAAAATGTTTCTGATTGTATATGAA
>CAUYRH010139771.1:0-13173 GCA_963574655.1 Perodicticus potto
AAAAATAATAATAATAATCCCATTTAAAAAGTGGACAAAGGATTACAAGGGTACAAGTGAAAATTACTAAAGGTAGAATATAAATGTCTTCATATAGTGATTAAAAGGCCATGTAGGCTATGTTAAATAGTTCAATGAAAATATTTCAAATTGTATATAAAGTCAGCACATTGTGCCCCATGATTGCACCAATGTATACAATTATGATTTAATAAAAATTAAAAAAAAAAGTGGACAAAGGATGTGAATAGACATTTCTCAAGAAGACATACAAGTTAACAACAGGTATATGAAGGAATGTTCAACATCACTTATCATTAGGGAAATGCAAGTCAAAACCACAGTGAAATATCACCTCACCCTTTCTAGGGTGTCTGTTATCAAAAAGACAAAAAATAACAGATCCTGGCAAGGATTTGGAGAAAAGGGAACTCTCATACACTGTTTTGGGAAAGTAAATCAGTACAACCATTATGGAAAACAGTTTGGCTATTTTTCAAAAAAATAGAACTACCTCATGACCTAGCAGTCTTACTACAAAGTATTAATCCAATGGAAAGGAAATCAGTCTACCAAAGTGATACCTGCCTCCTCTCATCCACCCCATGCTTATTGCAGCACAAAAATAAAGAATCAACCTAAGTGTCTATCTACGGATAAATGGATAAAGTGTGGTACATATACACAATGGAATAATTGCCAGCCATAAAAAACAATGAAATCCTGTCTTTTCAGGAACACAGATGAAACTGGAAGGCATCATGTTAAGTGAAATATGCCAGGCACAGAAAGACAATTATTACATGTTCTTCCACTCATATGTGGAGCTAAAAAACTTAAATCTCATGGAGATAGAGGTAGAATGATGGTTACGAGGGCCTAGGAAGAGTGTGTAAGTTGGAGGGGACTGATGAAAAGAGGTTGGTACATACAGTTCTAAACATACAGTTAGAAGGAATAAGTTCTAGTGTTCAATAGCACAGTAAGGTGACTATAGTTAACAATAATATAGCGTATATTTCAAAATAGCTAGAAGATTTGAAAAGTTCCCACCATAAAGAAATGGTAAATGTTTGAGGTCATGGATATGCTAAATTCTCTGGTTATTGTACATTGATCAGAATATCACATGTACTTCATAAATATATACAAGTTTCAATAAAAATATATTTTTTAACCTTAACTTGCTAACGGTGGAAACCCATTTTTTCAGAAGTTAGCTGTTTGCCTGGGACCGCCTAGTGTTCCTTCACCCCCCTGATGTTCTGGGGGACCACTCTCAATTCCACCTTCTGTGTCTTGACAGCAAAATGAGAATTATCTGTTTCTTCACTTCTCCTGTTTATATTATTTTGTATTCTCTTCCTGTTACTCCTTTTCCTTTTCTCTTTGCCTCTTCCTCACCCTATTTAATTTGCCATGTTTTATTTTTCACAAATGTCCTCAGAAGTAGGTCAGCAGAATTTTTCTTATTTTGCATATGAGGAAAAAGTGACAGAGAAAGGTCAGGTGGCTGTCACCAGACCCCAAGGACACCTAGTAGAACAGCCAGACACGACCTCAGAGCCATCTGAGGCTCTCCCTCCCACAGTTTCAGGGTCCCTCCCGATTGCCTAATGCCCCAGGGTGCCACTCCCATCTTGCCAATTCCAGCTGCCCCTCCCAGAACCTGGGGCTCTACCACCACTGTCAGCCTTGCCATTCTTGAAACCACTGACTTCCTTTATTCCAGCCCTCCCAAGCCCCTCTCAGGGCTGGTTTGCAGGATGCTGAGTCCTCTCAGGGCACCATTGAGGGGTTCACACCACAGAATGGAGTGAAAAGTTAGTTGTCTTCATTGTGTGACTCCTCATAGCCCTCAACCCTGCATGACACAGCACCTTCCACAGCTGGTTCCTGCAAGTCCAGTCACAAGAGCTGGGATCCCTGCTTCATCATAGGCCAGCCTGGCTGAAGCCTAGCAGGGCAGAGTCTGTGTCCCAAGAGGTGGCAGTGCCACCCACTCTGGGCCCTCCAGATCAGTCTCAGTCGTGATAGGGCCGAATGTAGGGACCCGCCCGAATAGACCCATCCAGTCCAGGAAAGAACATCCTGCCGAGGAAGGAATGAATGTGCCAATCCCTAGAGTTCAGTTCCCTCTGAACTCTTATATTCCCCCCATAAACACACACACCTTAACCTACGTGCTGACTTCTTTTTCAGACTCAGCTGACTCGCACCCGAATGAAATAAAGGCCACATTGCCCACACAGAACCTGGACTCTAATTCCTTTCATTCACGTCTCAGAATAATCTCTCAGTTTTGGTCCTTAACCTCTCAAGCAGGGCTCCCTGTGGCCTCATGCTCTGCCTTGTTGCCTCCAGGCCAGGTAGCTGCAAAGAAAATGAGAGTCAGCAGAGACCTCTGCCCCCCGCCCCCGCCCCTTGCCAGCTTACCTTTCCAGGGCTGACACACAGCCGTCATCTAGAAGACAGAAAAATACATTCTGTCCCCAGGACAATATTGGAGGCCATTTGGGTGAGGCGTGTGAGACCCACTAGTGACAGACAGCATTTGTCCCCACCACCGCACACAGCAGGCCTGACATGGCCTCCAGCCCAATAGCTCCAGTGGGTGCTTCAGAATGGAGGTTGCTGAACGTGAGCAGAAGCCCCAGTTGTTTTTAAGGAGCCACATTCTGAGATTGACCCCACATTATGAGTCACTACCTCTGATTCCTGGAGTTCCCTCCAGTCACTGGCTCTCTGGGAAGCCAGCCAGCCCTCAGCCTTCAGGACAGCAAAGGGTCTATGCAAGGAGAGATCTGTGTAGTTTTCTGTCACTGTGAGAAGCACAGTCCACCACATGGAGCCCTGAGACCAGGCTTTCTCTCTGTGCTTCCCCCAAACTGCCCTTGATCATCCCACCATCCTGGAGAGCCAGGCTCTCAAGTCCTCTGCCATGGAAGTAATTCACACCAACGAAAAAAGAGCTGAAAGATGACACACACACACACACCTAGGTTTATAAATTTGTGAAATTTGCAGAGGCATTTTTGAATGCTCTGTCTGGTTGGAATGACTCTAGTTCTACTACTCTTGAGAACCAAAGATTGAGCTCCATGCATTTATAAATTCTGTCTGTCCTCAGCCTGATGTGCTGAGTCACCAAGCTTACAAATCCAAACTCAAGTTCCTGCCTTGCACTTTACTACCTTAAAAACCTGCGATCTGAAGGGGCCTAGAAGCCGTGACATCCCCCTACCAGTGAGTTTGTCTCACACCCTGACTTTGTTTCTGAATGCCATTCTCACTAAAACAGACCAGGACTGCTGCAGAAAAAGACAAGAGCTTGGAACTTATTAAATCTGTGAGTAAGGAAGTTTCCAAAGAATCAAGGAGGCATATTATAAGGGGACATGATATAAGTTGGTTTATTGAGACTGCACCTGGCCAAATCTGGGACGGGTTGAACATGAAAACAATAATAGTACATTATATCCCGCAGAATAAAATAATCCTTAAGCATATAATGATACAAACACAGGCAGAGGGGAAAGCTCTCCCTAACAGAAGAACAGAGCTACCAAATGTGAAAGCGATGGAGTTGGGAACTCACAATGGATGTTGGCACCAGTAAGTGAAAACTTGATTAAGAACAGGATTCTTACTCTCAAAAGTCTCTCTTCTCGAATTAGTAATTACATAGGGAAAATAGTAACTTCGCAGTGGAGAAACCTAACTAACAAGCGCTACCTCAAGAAACAAAAGCCTTGGCTCGGCGCCTGTGGCTCAAACGGCTAAGGCACCAGCCACATGCACCTGAGCTGGCAGGTTCAAATCCAGCCTAGGCCTGCCAAACAACAATGATGGCTGCAACCAAAAATGGCCGGGTGTTATGGTGGGCACCTATAGTCCCAGCTTCTTGGGAGGCAGAGGCAGGAGAATTGCTTGCACCCAGGAGTTGGAGGTTGCTATGAGCTGTGATGCTATGGCACTTTACCCAGGGCAACAGCTTGAGGCTCTGTCTCAAAAAAAGAAAGAAAGAAACAAAGCCCTAAACCTGCAGCTTAAACTTCCAGAAGTCATCTGCTGAAATGCCCTCAAACAGTAACCTATATACCTGGTGTGCTGAGCAACTTATCCTCAGCATCACGTTACTTCTACCAGCTGCAAACCTCAATATGGCTGAATGCATCCCACATGTGGTAATTATCTACGAAAGAAGTCTCTTCAACTCAAAAAATACCTATTTTGTATGAGTGACCATCTTGTGTAGAAGTAGAAGTCAGATAGGGGTTTGAATTTCTGCCAAGTTGTGTGAGCTCAGACAAGCTGCCTGACCTCTGTGAGCTTCAATCTTTCATCTATAAAATAGGGATAATAACACCCATTTAATAAAACAGCAATTCCATTGCTAGGTACTCCCTTGGAGAAATGAAATGCTATGTCCACACGAAGACTTGTACGCATATGTTCCTAGCTGCTTTATTCATAATAGCCTCAAACAATCCGAATATTCATCAGCTGGTTAGCAAAGAAAGGAGCAAATCAATGATAACATGAAAAAATTCCAAAAGCATTGTGCTAAGTAAAAGAAGCCAAACAAAAGGCTACATCTTATATAAATTCCATTTATATGAAACTCCAGTAAAGGCAAAATCTACAGCCAGGGCCAAGGGTGGAGGACTGCCAGCAGACGGACAGGCAGGAATTTCCTGGGGTGATGAGAGTGTCCCATGTCGTTGACCATTGTGGTTACAAGACGGTACTTGCACCAAATCATTGTATTGGGGATCTAAAATGGGTGAATTTTACTGTATGTAAATTAAGCCTCAATAAAACTGGTTTTAAAATACCCGCATTACAGTGTCATTGTGAGAATTAGTGAGGTAATAGATACGCAGCCCCAAGTTCAGTGCCTGCCTTGATAGGAGTCCCAAAATAATAGCTGTGACCATGCGGTACAGTCTTAGGGCAAAAGTGTCCGCAGCAGACCCGGCCTGGGAGCCACGCTGGAAAGGTGCGTGCAGCTAAAGTGAGTCACCAGGTGATGCAAAGTGCAATAAGAAAAGTGCAGGTTGGAGGAGGGGCTTCCCTGCCGGAGGGGTCAGGGGTGCAGAGCTGCAGAGCCACACCTGCCGCCGGGAAACTGCGCTCGCTCCAGCCTCAGCATTCCTAATCTCTGCCGGGCAGTCCTGCCCTCTCCGCCGCCCTCGCCCAGCCCCGCCGAGGGTGAAAGTCCAGGCCGGCAGCCGCTGCCCCCGCCACCTAACACACCGCAGGCCACACGCACGCGGGGCTGGAAACTCTGACCTCAGGCTCCAACCGGCTGCACCGGGTGCAGCAGGGGGTTGGAGGCAAGTCTGAGGGGCGCAGAGGAGGGGCAAGAAAGGACAGCAGCCCAAGAAGAGGGTTCGCTGTTCCAGCAAGCAATTGCATCTATTTATATATGTTATGTCTTATTGCTCGGCAACCAGGTCTCAGCCCGGGCGTGGGCCGGGAGGAGGGTCTCCCGCTGCAGCGGGCTACGGTGACTCATCGCTGGGCACTCTAGCCTCCGGGCCTAGGTTAATAGACTCGCAGGTTTCAGGTTGGGGCGGCGGCCAGGCTCTCCTTGCCCTGCAATTCCGGCCTGGGGCAGCGCCCGCCCCTGGCTTTCCTCCTGGCCCAGAAAGTGTAGCGGGAGGAGGTTGGGTTCATGGGGTCCGCGACCACCCCTGGGCTCCTGCTTCTGCGACTTGCCTTGCGCAAGTTCCAACCTCTCCAAACGTCAGCCTCTTCGTTCTGTAAAAGGAGAATATGAGATCATGTTGGAGCAAGTCCTTACATTATTAACTCGCTCACACACACCCTCTCCCCCTCCATTTGACAGTGAAGAAATTCGTCCAGGGCAAAATCGCCTCATTTGCACATGGAAGAGGTAGGATTTGAACCGAGGTCTGCGTAGTTCAGAGCCCTGCCTGTCATGTCAATGTAACTTCCCACCTCAACTACTCAGAATGCCTGGAGCATGTGCCCTGCGCTGGGCCTGATGGGATGCTCCTGTGGCAGCCCCTCAGAAGATGGAGGAAGGTAGAATTCTCAGTATCACAGCCACCAGAATCTTTCAGTTAGAAAAGCCCTGGATGGGTCCAGGGAGTGTTACAGCTGCCTTCCTGCCTCTACCTGCCCCCCGCTGTCAGCCACTCCCTTGAGGCTCCAGCTGTTATGTTTGATACCTGGGTCACCTCAAAGCATGTCTTCCAAGCACTGCGCACTGTCAGATTTTGACTACTAGTTTCCTTGTGGCTTCAGGAATCTCTTCAGTCAAGGTAATAGACTCAAATCTGGCCATGTCACTCCCCTACACAAAGCACTTCAGTGACTCCTGGTAGCTCAGAGAGCTAAATTTAAATTCCATTGTATGTTGCTATGCATTCTAAGAGGTGTAAGTACATAAATAAATTCCATTGTACAATAGCAAACAAGGCTCCCACAGACTGCCTCACACATAACAGGAGCAAATGCTGTGCTATAAAAAGTTGAATATACGTGTGTATGGTAGGTCATGGTGAAAATACATGTATATGCTTTTTTTTGGTGTGAGTTTGAAAATCCCAGCCGAGATAGTCTCTGCAGCTGCCCTCCCTCCCAGCCACCAGAAAGTCATGATTGGGAGCGGCAGTTCAGCGGGGTCCTACCCACTGCCCCTGAACGTGATGCAGTTACAGCCTAATTCATGGGCGGCCCATCTATGTCCCTTCCATTGTTCTTCAGTTTGAGAAGAGGAAACAATAAACGTAGATATTGTTAAAGAAAAATTTATAAAGTAGACCTTTTCAGCTTTTATTTTTACTGTTTTTAAAATAGTAGGCTCGGCGCCTGTAGCTCAAGCGGCTAAGGCACATAGACCAGAGCCTGGGTCTGCCAAACAACGACAACGACGACCAAAAAATAGCCGGGCATTGCGGCAGGCACCTGTAGTCCCAGCTACTTGGGAGGCTGAGGCAAGAGAATCACTTAAGCCCAGGAGTTGGAGGTTGCTGTGAGCTGTAATGCCATAGCACTCTACCCAGGGTGACAGCTTGAGGCTCTGTCCCAAAAAATAATAATTAAAATAAAAGAAAATAATAGATGTTTATAGTTAAAAAAAAAATTAAAACTCCTCTTCTCCCTCCCAACTCCAGCACCCAGGTATACACCCTGCAGGCAAACTCTGCCTGTGCTAAATCCAGGCCAAGCTTCCCACAGGTGCTCCCAGCCAAGGATTGAGCAGCCAAGCTGCCCTCCCTCTTCGGGTCCTCCCACTTGGAGGTTGTCTGTCCACCCTGCAGTTTGTCCCTCTCCTTCTCCTGCTGCCCTGCTTGTCAGCCAGTTCTACATTTTCATTCAACCAAGTTAAATCTGACTGGAGCCTAGATATCACTTTCTCAATGCCATGTTTCAATGAAACAAGCCAGGGCTCTTAGAAAAATGGTTGATTCCACGGCTGGGGCAGAGTAAGCATCAGGATAAGTCAGGAGCATCTTATGTCAGACAGTAAGAGAGAAAGAAGGACACTGGAGTCAGCTCAGAGGAGCTCCCAATAGCCAAATCTGGTACAATCTAAGCAAAAATAAACAATAGCAATGGATTATAGCCGATAGAATACAAGGAATATTTAAGAGTCCATACAGATATAAAAATAATGGAACAAATGAATGGGGGGAAGAGTTCTTTTTTTACAGTATAATTTCAATTAATACATGTAGAAGGAGTGATGTACATAGAAAATCATGTACACCACTGATGTTTCAATGGTGAATCATGTTCACCATTTGGTGAAAAATCATTTGGTTAAACTCATAATATGAACTGCTACAGGTGAAATTCATCAAGGAAACTTCAGGAAGACACCACTTAAACCAAGTGATCAAAGCTAACATGACTGGTAATCAGATATATCAGTGTACATTGATACCATGTCCTGGGAGGCGTACAACATTACTCCTGCGGCGTTGCCAAAAATGTACAACTTCAATCTAATAATCCAGCAGTCCTCAAACTTTATCTACGTGGAAGATATGCTTTCCACAGACACGTAGGTGGCAGGCAAGCGAGGGGAACGAAGCGACAGGAGGCAGACCTCAGGTGGTGATGCTGTGCAGCCTGGTTCCTAGCAGGCTACAGACCAGTACCAGGGCTTGGGGACCACAGTAATATAAAGGAAACATCAGACAATTCCAAAGTGAGGAGTGCCCTACAAAAGAACTGTCCAGAGTGTCACAGTGGCAAGGAAAGACTGAGGAACTGCCTCAGACTGGAGAGGACTAAATGCCATGTGGGATTCTGAATGGGACGCTGGAATGGGAACAGGACATTAGTGGGACTCCAGGGAGAATGGCAGGGAGAGGGGCAGGCCCCACTGGGATAGCCCCATCTAGGAATTCTGCTTTCCTCCCAACTGCCCTCAGAGGTGCACCTCCTGCAAACCACAGCAGAGACTCTGTCATCAGAGGTAATGCAGGCTTAGGGGTCAGCAGCAGCCAGCAACCCTGCTCTGCTTGTACCTGGTTGTACCATCCCCTGGGCTGTCTGTGTCCTCAGGCTGCTTCCTTCGCATTTGTTCCTGACACCTTTTTGTGGATTCGAAATGTTTTTAAATAAAAATATTTAAGTGATGTGGGTGTGACAAAAATTTAAACAGCAACAAAATACAATAAAAAGTCCTCCTCCCATCTCCAGGCCCCTCCCACCACAGGCAGTCCAGTTACCAGGACTCAACCCACACCACTGCCCATGGAGGCTGGGGAATCTGCAAGAAGATAGAAGGAGTCAAAGGGAATCTGATAAGAGGCTGGGAGCCAGGAAGCCTCTGGCCTGCAGGTGAGGAGGCTCTTCCGAGCTGCTGTGTGTTGTACACAGAGAGAGAAAAGACAGATATAGGTATGTCTGGATTCCTTCAAAGGCATTCTTCAATCTGCAGATTGCAACTTATAGTAGGTTATAAAGTCAATTCAGTGTTTCATATCTTCATTTTAAGAAGACAGAACAGTGTAAAGAGTGCATCCCCTGTAATAAGAGGCCATATGGTCTTGTGAAAATTTGTTGCAATACAAATTGTGTTTTTACTAAGAGTTGAAGACCTTTAAAAAAAAAAAAAAAGTTGAAAAACACTGTCTTAAGCTGCACTGTAGACTCGCAGTAAGCCAGGACCTGGATCACCAAGACGGTTTGCCCCAGGCTGCAGGTGAAGGAGCATGCCACCATCCCTGGGAGCCAGCAGGCAACGAATGTGCAGGCCTGACTTGGTGAAACTTTGTCTGGACTGGCTGGTTAACGGGGAACCCTCCTCCCCCCCCCCCCGCCACCCCCCTTCGCTCCCCTCCCCCTTTCTTTCCTCTCCCCTTTCCTTCTCCTCCGCTCTCGGACTCCCTCCCTCCCTGCCATCTCCCTGCTCGTGTTTTCCTCCTTCCCTCCCTCTGCGTCCTCCCTCCACTCCCCTGCCTGTGTCCCATCCCCGGCCCAGACACGGCGCGGTCAGGGGGCGCTGACTCACGAGCTGACTCAGCTGGCGGCGCGCTGCCAGCAGACGCCAGAGGCTGGTGGCCCGGCGCCCAGCGGGCTCACAGCCCGGCCGCTGGCAGCGGTGCTGGCGGAGGTAGGGGAGTGGCGCGGGACCTGGACAGGCGCCGGGATGGCACAGCCAGCCAACAGTCGCCCGGCCGCTGGAGCAGCCCTGGCAGCTCCTCGCCGGTCTGCGGAGCCGTGAAACAAGCTCTGTCTGGCGCAGTGGCCTCGCCAGAGGCTGGGCCTGCGAGGACGGCGGCCCTGGGCAGAGGACGGGGCCCGAAGGACGTCGGGGGCCTGGTGGCAAAAGACTGGAGACCTCGGACGCTCCCAGTTTCCCCCAGCACCCGGCCTACAGGGGACCAAACTCTGCGATTGGGTCTCTGGCCCTGTAGCCTTGGAGAGGGACGCGCAGACCCCACCAGGTCCTGGGACGAGGTCACCGGCTATGCAGATCCTCTTGGTCTTATCACCTGCCTGCAGGGGCTCAGGTGCTGGACTCCGCCCTCCTATTCGCACTCTGCTCCGCACCTCCACCATCTCTCCTCTTCCTGGCTCCTACTCAGCCGCCTAAGCTCCAGCCAAGACCCGCCTCCTCCAGGAAGGCTTCCTGGAGAGCCTCTCCACTGGGCTGTGTTAGGGCTTACCTGGGCTAATTTATTTCACCTCATCTTCGACGTTGCTTTCTGCCTATTTTGTGTCTGCTGCCTTCATCACCAGAGGGAGACCCTTGGGGACAGCGACTAGGTCTTAGTTGGCCTTCAGTCTTGGGGCTTAGGGCGTTGGCAGAAGAAGGGATGGGACATGTCTTGGGTGACCAGCTTACAAGACTCAATCCCAGAAAGCCATACCAGACCAAAAAAAGCCGATAGAATATATTGAGAACTGTTGTACACATAGGGGGTATTCCTTCAACTGAAAAATATGAAAAATAGTTTATTTGAAATCATTTATAATTATATACTAAAATATGAAAAATGTTACTTGAAATTATATATTCTATTTTTTTACTTCTGTATTACTTAAATGCTATTATTTTAATAACAATAGGATTAGTTCACAGTGACAATTAATAGGACTAATACAAGTAATGTGTATGAGAAAAATGTAAAATTAATTGTATAATATTTCTGTCCTCTGAATCAGCAGTTTATTTTATTTATTTTTGAGACAGAGTCTCACTATGTAGCCCTCCGTAGAGTGCTGCAGTGTCACAGCTCACAGCAACCTCAAACTCTTGAGCTTAAGCAATTCTCTTGCCTCAGCCTCCCAAGTAGTTGGGACTACAGGCACCAGCCACAGTGCCCAGCTATCTTTTTGTTGTAGTTGTCATTATTTGGCAGGCCCAGGTCAGGTTCGAATCTGCCATCCTCGGTGTATGTGGCTGGTGGCCTACCCACTGACCTACAGGCTCTAAGCCACAGCAGTTTATTTTAACTCTTGATTGAATACTTACATTTTGTACTAAGATGCATAAATATAAGACTTTTGAAAAGAAGAATACAATAGGACTATTTAAACATGTTATTAATATTTAGTAAAAATTAACAATGACTTTTCTGTCCTATGATGTCCTATTTTTACTTTTTCTGTTGTCTTACCTGTAGGCTGTAGGAAATTCTTTTTTAGGAAATTCTTCTTTAGTACATAGTGATCCAACCGAATACAGTCAAATGTAAAATTCTTTGACTTGCAGGTCTGCTGTTTGTAAGCCCATATTACACATTACACTGATCCCTGGTGTCAGGCAAGTGTGTTAGCATCAAGCTAACTGTCCTCTCAACAAAAACATTTGAGCATGTAATAGTTGGGATTTTACTCACCAATAACAGCAGGGTTTTAGACTTTGTAGGAATTTGTTTTCTGTCTCTCCAGTGATGTCCATTCACTTTGTATCTACAGGTTGGTTTCAGTTAAGCAACTGTTTTCATCTTTTGCATTGATAAATTCATCACATAGGATAGCCATGCTTTTTAAACATTTCTAAGCACACTGGATATCATCATAAGCCTCCCTCTCTCAGAGAAAATGGTTTTATTGACTGACTGAGACAAAGTCTCACTGTGTTGCCCTAGCTGTAGTGCAGTGGCTTCATGATAGCTCCCTGCAACTTTCAAGTCTTGGGCTCAAACGATCCTCCTGCCTCAGCCTCTCAAACTGCTGGGATTACAGATTCACACCACGGTGTTGGACTGAAGATGGGTTTGAAGCACAGAGATAATTTGAACTTGTGAAATTAAAGTTAGATTCCAGATAAATTACAGCTTTAGTAAAGAAATGAGTAAGTTCTATTTAAACTGGTTGTCCACTCCTGGTGACATTTTGTTTAGTTTCTCAAAAATGAGCCTTTTTTCATTGTATAAATCTTTATGTCACTCCCCACACATAACATGGAGGGTACAGTCAGTTCATCCTTTTTCAGGGCCTTTACGGGCTCTTCACAGATTATCAAACAGTTTGGGAAAAACAACTTAAAATTTCAATTTAACTGTTTGATTGCAATCCTTTTCTTCGTTTTGATTCTTAATAAATTTCCAAATTAGACAAGGGCATTTGTCTTGTCCCATGCTTTGAAAATAAAATTTTATGTCAGGCTGACTTTTTTTCCTCTGGCAACAATGATAACCATCTTGTAGACACGTGTTCAAAGGCCATCTCCCTTCATTTCTGGAATGTCAAAAATCTCATTAAGTGAGTTTGCATGTTTTGGGGAAACTAAAAAGTAAATAAAAGCTTTCATTCTGAAAGCCTCAATATCACAGGGAAGCAAACCCCACCAGAACCCCACTTTGTACACACAGCTATGTTGTGTACAAAGTGTGCAGGACATTTAGTGACCAACATGTTTTCATTTTCTTTGGTAAGGAGTTTAGAGACTGCATGGAATTTATAAAAATTTTTATTTGCCATGTCTGCCAAATACTAGGTCAGATGGGCAAAATCTCATCTGTATTTGAACCAAATAGCATCAACATTCTTTCTTTTTCTGTAGCTTCATTAACATCTTCATAGAAATCAAAAAGACAATTTGAAACTCCATTTTTCAAATATTAGTACTTAAGAGCTATATAGGAGAACTTTATTTTATTGCCATGATTTGACAGAATACTTGGTGTATTGTCAAAAGCATGATTGCTGGCAGGATCTGGCAGAATCAACTCTGCTTTGTGGGGCCAACACAGCTGTCATCAAAATTTCGCCTTTTGTTCACCCACAGGATAATTCAGTTACAGCCTCTGAATGAGGAAATGTGACTTCGCTCAGTTTCATTAAACAATCAAAGGAGCAGTATAATCATGCCAGTTCATTTAGTGGTATGCCAAGACAGTTCAGCAGCCACTATTTTCAACTGAGAATTGGTATCTTTTGGAGAGACAAATAACCTTTTTGATTAATTTAGAGGTACTTGCCTGAATTACTGGGGACTTGTGAGACAGTCTCTACATGCGCTTCCGCATTCTTTTGTCCACCATGCTCAATCCCAAATTCTTGTCTGCCTATTGTGCTGTATGCTCTGTTTTGATTCTTTTTTTTTTTTTTTTTTGAGACAGAGCCTCAAGCTGTCACCCTGGATAGAGTGCTGTGGCATCACAGCTCACAGCAACCTCCAATTCCTGGGCTCAAGCGAGTCTCTTGCCTCTGCCTCCCAAGTAGCTGGGACTA
>CAUYRH010139775.1:0-10595 GCA_963574655.1 Perodicticus potto
AGTGTGTGTACCCAGCAAATAGAGAAATAGCATCCTTTTTTTGTTGTTGTTGTTGTTGCACTTTGACTGGGGCTGGCTTTGAACCCGCCACCCTCAGTATATAGGGCCAGCGCCCTACTCACTGAGCCACAGGTGCCGCCCAGAAATAGCATCCTTTTAAAATACTGAATGAAAAACATTCACGAAAGTGATGTGCAGCAGGCCAGAGCTCCCTGAGATTCCCAACCTGCAGAGCTAGGCCGGAGGTTCAGGGACCGTGGCCTGACTTCCTCCACAATCCCTGTCTGGGGCTCTGAATCCCTCCTACTTTACAACAATGAGATGCACAAGTAATGTTTTCTACCTTTGCCACAACACCCAAAAGTTTGGGAAGCAAATACTTGATGGAAAAGAAAAGCTCAATCATCTCAGGCCACATGCAGTGATCACAGCGTGATACAATTAGCAGCTGAGGATAGAAAGAGCCTCCCTCAACGCTACATACCTTAAAAATAAAGAGACATGTAGCTCTCAACAAAAGGAACCACTAGACATTAAAACCCAGAGTGGGAACAAAGAAGAAAATCTATGGCTTTAATTTCAAAACTGAATCTGCAAGAGGTAGAAAACCTAAATAGACAAATAACCAAAAAAGAAATTGAGATGATTATCCAAAAAATACCCACCAAAAAGCCACATGGCCCAAATGCTTTACGAGTTCTCTCAAGTAGTCGGAGAACAGATCATTCCAATCCTTTGCAGGGAACAGGTTAAATGGGAAGCTCTGAGATTCACTGTACAGGCATGGCTTAACTCTGATACCAACCAGGACAAAGACAGCACCAGACAAGAAGCAGGCCCAGCCGCACAAAGAAACATAGAAGAATCAATGACTGATAAGAAGATTTAGTATAAATGTATTCTGAATGGTGTATTGGGACAAATTAAAATTGATCTTAGAGTGCAAGAATGGTGTGGATTGTTACTAATTTCCCTTATTAACAGGTTTATTCAACAGATGTTTATTGAACTCCTTCCTGTTGGATGCCAGCCATGGTTATGGGAACTAGAAAAGTAGCAGTAAGCCAATGACTTTATTTACAAAACACTACCATGAGAATCACAATTTTCCTGTAAATCTTTCATTTTCCTAAACATATAACCAGATAAGTAATAGCAATTTTCTAACTAAAAGGAAGCAATAATTCAAAATTAAAAAAAGAGACCCAAAAAAGTCTTTAGTTCAATAATAGGTTTGAGTGAAAGCTTGAGGAGAACCAAGAATTCAGGATATTAGGATGGTGGAGTGAAATAGTACATGGAAAAAGAAGAAGAAAAAGGCTCAGCGCTTGTAGGTCAGTGGTTAAGGCGCTGGCCACATACACCGAGGCAGGAGGGTTTGAACACAGCCTGGGCCAGCTAAACAACAATGACAACTGCAACAAAGAAATAGCCAGGCGTTGAGGCGGGCGCCTATAGGCCCAGCTACTGGGAGGCTGAGGCAAGAGAATCGCTGAAGCCCAGGAGCTGGAGGTTGCTGTGAGCTTACAATAGCACTCTACCGAGGGCGATATAGTGAGACTCTGTCTCAAAAAAAAAAAAAAAAAAAAAGAAGAAGAAGAAAAAGAAGAGGGAGACATTTGAGTGGATAGAAATGTCTCATTGCTGCTACAGGACAGGAAGAGTCATTTGGTGAGCCATGAATGCTTTCTGGGGAAGAAGATATCTACAAAGGTCTGTGAATTGGAGAATGAGGTGTGTGACGGCTAATTTTATGTGTCAACTTGGTGGTCTAGAGTGCCCGGTTGTTTTCAAACACCAGTTTAGAATTTGCTGTTAAATGTGACTTATAGTCTAATAAGCAGACTTTATAGCCTTTGGATAAAGTGCTACTTACTACCCTGTGTAACATGGGTAAGCCTCTCAAAGTGCTGGAACTACAGGTTAAGAGCAAAGACTGAGGATTTCTGAAATACAAGCAATTCTGCTTCAAGACTATAGTATCTACTCCTGTCTGAGTTTCCAGCCTGCACATTTCAGACTCAAAACTGCATCAAGTCTACCCTGAGTATATTTGTGAGTATGCGTACCCAGCAGGTAGAGAAACAGCATCCTTTTAAAATACTGAACACAATGGCTCTGCGCCTGTGGCTCAACGGGCTAAAGCACCAGCCACGTACACCTGAGCTTGCATACCTGAGCTTGTGGGTTCGAATCCAGCCCCAGCCACCAAACAACAATGACGGCTGCAACCAAAAAATGGCCGGGGGTTGTGGCGGGCTCCTGTAGTCCCAGCTACTTAGGAGGCGGAGGCAGGAGACTCGCTTGAGCTCAGGAATTAGAGGTCGCTGTGAACTGTGATGCCAGAGCACTCTATCCAGGGTGACAGCTTGAGGCTCTGTCTCAATAAATAAATAAATAAATAAATAAATAAATAAATAAATAAATAAAATACTGAACATAAAACATTCACCCAAGTGAGTGTGCAGCAGGTCAGAGCTCCCAGAGCTTGCTGGCCTGCTCTAGAAATTTCAGACTTGCCAGCCTTTACAATTGTGTGAACTCAATTCCTTAAAATAAATCTTTCTCTTCCCTACTCGCATATCCTATTGGTTTTATTGCCCCCTGGGCTCCTGCTAGTCAGAAGAATGAAGCTTCTGGGCTGGGCACAGTGGCTCACACTCTGGGAGGCTGAGGCAGGTGGAGCCCTTGAGCTCACCGGTTCAAGACCAGCCTGAGCAAGAGTGAGACCCTGTCTCCACTAAAAATACAAACCTGAGGCAAGGGGGTCGCTTGAGCCCAAGAGTTTGAGGTTGGCTTGAGCTATGACACCAAGGCACTCTACCCAGGATGACAAAATGAGACTCTGTCTCAAAAAAAAGAAAATAAAAAGAATGAAGCATCTGAATGGAGATGAATGGACAGATCTGCTCTAAGAAAAAGAAAAGAAGATCTGCTCTCAGAGGAAGGCTGGCCCCAATATGGTGAAGAACCATATTGGAGAATACTCTGCCAGAAGACAAAGCTGGGTGACTGCCCGGATTTTAATCCGTTATGTTTTTAACCTGATAATGACAGCAATCCATTGTCCAGGTTTCTCTCTCTCTCTTTTTTTTTGAGATAGAGTCCCATGATGTCGCCCTCGGTAGAGTGCCTTGGTGCCACAGCTCACAGCAACCTCAAACTCCCAGGCCCAAGCGATTCTCTTGCCTCAGCCTCCCAAGCAGCTGGGACCACAGGGGACCACAGGCACCCACCACAACGCCCGGCCATCCTTTGTTGCAGTTGTCATCCTTGCTTTAGCTGGCTGGGGCTGGGTTCGAACCCGCCAGCCTCGGTGCATGGGGGTAGTGCCACAACCATTGTGCTATGGGCGCTGAGCCAGGTTTCCCTTATTTCAGTTCTTTTTATGTAAGATCTGCTTTGCCACAGAGTATAGAATTGGACCAGTGCAGCTTTTCATCAATGGCTTTCAGATTTGCTGTTCCCCTTGAGTCTTTATGAAGCTGGCACCTTTTAAGGATAATCCTGGGCCATCTTAATCTCTTTTAATATGCTTAATCTTTTCAAGAATTTTATATTTTTCTTCAATTAGTTTGGTAAATTGTATAGTGAGTTCCTTCTCTTTTCTGGATAGTTTCTTTCTGGTATTATTTTTTATTGTTATAAAAGATACACAACATAGTTTATCATTTTAATCATTTTATAGGATACAGTTGAGTGGCATTAGGTACATTCATATTGTTGTGTGACCACCACCACTATCCATATCCAGAACTTTTTCATCACTCCAAACAGAATCTCTGTGCTCATCAGACAATAACACTCTATCCCCCTGCTGCTCCCAGCCCCTGGTAGCCACTAATCTAATTTTTGGCTCTGAATTTGCCTAATCTATGTACCTCATATAAATGGAATCTACAGCTGCTTTTTAATTGAACAAAACCTTCTCCATTAAGAGAAGTATAAAAAATATGCAATCATTGTTGCTCATATCATCATCGCCAAGGAAATTCTAAGGGATTAGACTCTGGGCTCATGTTTTCAGGCAACACAGACATAGTCCTGTCAGCTTCTCTTGGAGAAGTCTGAAGTTCAGTTCTGAGTCAGTTACAGCCCTACTGTAGAGCCCAAGTTCACCACGGACCTGCCTTTGGTGGCCGTTCACCCACAGATCGTAATAAACCACCCACATCGCTTCATTGACCTGTATGACATTAGGGGCAGCCCATCAGCATAGCAGCCCAGGGCTCAGAGAGGCACATTGAGGAGACACCCACCCTTTCGCCTTGAGTGGCTTATTTTACTTAACTTTTTACTGAAAAATAAAAAATACAGTTTAATAAAAATGAATAAAACAAATTATTGTAAAGAGAATATAGATTTTGAGATTATAGTCTGCCATTTTCTTTCTTTGCCAACAAAGTAATAAATTTCTCTTTCCTTATCTTCGAAAACAAATAGAGAGGCTCAGTGCCTATGGTTCAAGTGGCTAAGGCGTCAGCCAGATACATCTGAGCTGGAGGGTTCGAATCCAGCCCGGGCCCGCCAAACAACAATGATGGCTGCAACCGAAAAATAGCCGGGTGTTGTGGTGGGCGCCTGTGGTCCCAGCTACTTGGGAGGTGGAGGCAGGAGAATCGCTTGAGCCCAGGAGTTGGAGGTTGCTGTGAGCTGTGATGTCACAGCACTCTACCCAGGCTGACAACTTGAGGCTCTGTCTCAAAAACAAAAACAAAAACAAAAAAACAGAGAAACAAAAAAAGAATATCTTTGTATCTACCACCTACATAAACAAAATGGAAACTTCTTTTCATCTACCCCCCAAGCCCCTCTATATGTCCCATCCAATCTCAGTCCTTTTCCTTCTCCACAAAGTATCTGCTCTCTTTACTTAAAAAAAAACACACTTTATTGAGATATAATTCACATAACACACAATTTGCCTATTTAAAGAATACAATTTGGCTGGGCACGGTGGCTCATCCCTGTAATCCTAGCCCTTTGGGAGGGTGAGGCAAGAGGTTCCCTTGAGCTCAGGAGTTCGAGACCAGCCTGAGCAAGGGAGAGATCCTGTCTCTAAAAAAATATATAAGAAATTAGCCAGTCATTGTGGTAGGTACCTGTAGTCCCAGCTATTTGGGAGGCTGAGGCAGGAGGATCAGTTGTTTGAGCTCACGAATTTGAGAAGCACTTGAGCAAGAACGAGATTCTGTCTCCACCCAAAATGGAAAAATAAGCTGAGCATGATGGCACAAGCCTGTAGTCCCAGTTACTTGGGAGACTAAGGCACCACTGCACTCTAGGCAGAATGGCAGAACAAGATTCTGTCTCAAAATAAAAAGATGCAATTCCATAGTCTTTAGTATATTTGCAAAATCATACAACCTTATATCAACAACTATAGTGTTTCCTTGTATCCATTGGTATAGTATAGTTCATACAGGAAAGGCAAGAAAAATGTTTGCTCAGTCCCATATTTACAAGTTTTTAAGCTATTGAGCAGTTGCTTTTCATCCTTCAAAGTGACCATTCACAGTAGTGCCCCCTTATCCAGGAGGTAATAAGTTCCAAGACCCCCATAGATGTCTGAAACCAGAGATGGTGCTGAACCACACACACACACACACACACACACTATGTTTTTTCCTATGCATACATGCTTATGGTAAAGTTTAACTTATAAATTAAGCATAGTAAGAAATTAACAATAATTAATAATAGAGCAAAACAAGTATAATAATATACTATAATAAAAGTTATGTGACTATGGTCTCTTTCTTTCTCAAAATATCTTATTGTATGGTACATACACTTTTCCGTCTTTTTTTTTGAGACAGAGTGTCACTATGTTGCCCTCCGTAGAGTACTGTAGTGTCACAGCTCACAGCAACCTCAAACTCTTTCGGCATAAGCGATTCTCCTGTCTCAGCCTCCCAAGTAGCCGGGACTACAGGCGCCTGCCACAATGCCCGGCTATTTTTTGGCTGTAGTTGTCATTGCTGTTTGGCAGGCCTAGGCTGGGTTCGAAACCTCCACCTCTGGTGTATGTGGCTGGTGCCCTAACCACTTGAGCTATAGGTGCCGAGCCACCCTTTTCCTTCTTGTAATTATGTAAGATGATTCAATACCTATGTGATAAGATGGAGTGAGGTGAATGGCTTAGGCAGTGTGATGTAGAATCAGGCTACTACTGACTTTCCATATTCCTAAATCTGTGCAAACATCCTTTATTTGTGGCAAATGACTTGGTGTCGCTCTTTTCAAGGGATCCCTTGCTGAAGTCTTTGTATAGGCTCAATGCTTTGTGAAGCAACACATTGCTGGAATTTATTTCTGTTCATGTCTTCCACCCACAGATTCAATGACTTTCCATCTCCTTTTTCTTTTTTTTTTTTTGAGACAGAGCCTCAAGCTGTTGCCTTGGGTAGATTGCTGTGGCATCACAGCTCACAGCAACCTCCAACTCCTGGGCTCAAACGATTCTCCTGCCTCCACCTCCCAAGTGGCTGTGACTACAGGCACCTTCCACAACACCCAGCTGTTTTTTGTTGCAGCCATCATTGTTGTTTGGCAGGCCCAGGCTGCATTCGAACCCTCCAGCTCAGGTGTATGTGGCTGGTGCCTTAGTCGCTTGAGCCATAGGCCCTCTAACCCCTTTTTTCTTCTTTGAGACAGAGTCTCACTCTGTCGTCTTGGGTAGAGTCCCCTGGCATCATAGCTCACAGTAACCTCAAACTGTTGGGCTCAAACTATCTTCTTGCCTCAGCCTCCCAAGTAGCTGGGACTATAGGTGTGAGCCATGGTGCCTAGCTAGTTTTTCTATTTTTAGTAGAGATGGGGTCTTACTCTTGCTCAGACTGGTTTCCAACTCCTGAGCTCAAGCAATCTACCTGCCTGGGGTAACCAGAGTGCTAGGATTATAGGCGTGAACACTGCACCTGGCATAGGACAAATTTCTTTTTCCTTCTTCATAATTTCACAGATAGAAGATTGATAGCAACCTCAGCATATAATTTTTTTCCTATTATGTCAAGAACTGTCGTCCTTTCACTCAAAGGAAGCATTTTACAAATCACTACTTTTGTGTATTGGGCCTTTATTATGTAAAATAAAGGTTCTTTGGTCACAAACACTGTGATACTGCCACAGCAAATCTGATAATCCAGTTGGCTCCTAAGTGACTAACTTGTGGACAGTGTAGATTTGCTGGACAAAGGGGGGATTAATGTCCTGGGGGATGGGGCAGGACAGTGAGAGATTTGATCATGTTATACTAAGAATGCACACAATTTAAAATTTATGAATTTTTTATTTTTGAAATTTTCCATTTAATATTTTCGGATTTCAGGGCAGTGCCTATAGCTCAGTGAGTAGGGTGCTGGCCCCATATACTGAGGTTGGCAGGTTCAAAACCAGCCCTGGCCAAAATGCAAAAAAATATATATATTTTAAGACTTCAATTGAACAGAGTAAGAAACCACGAAAGCTGGTTAAAGCACTGGACCCATGTACCAGGGGTGGTGGGTTTGAACCTGGCCCGGGCCTGCTTTAACAAGAAAAAAAAAAAAAAAAGAGAAACCACAAAAGCAAAACACAGATAAGGAGAGAATGCTGTAATTGGTATTTTTCTTTTTTTTTCCTTTGGAGTTTTTGGCCAGGGGTGGGTTTGACCTCACCACCCCCAGCATATGGGGCCAGCACCCTATTCCTTTGAGCCACAGGTGCCACCCTGCAGTTGTTTGTTTTTAAACCATTATGAACTCATGGATTGAAATATATTTAGGAGTTTCAATTCATTACAATTATTATCCTTAGTGAGACTCAAATTGTCCGATCTTGGTAAAAATTGCCTTTGGCACAATTATAATTATCTTTGTTAGCTTCCTTGCTACCTGGTATAACAAGATGTTATAAAGCATATCACCAACTTTGATGTAGGATTAAACAAATGAGTGAATGTAGATAAGAAATGGGGCAAGTTATAAGGTTATACAGTGGAACATCTGTTTCTTTTCTCCCAGAATTTATTGCACCCTCCTTGAGGAACAATTTCTCAAAATTTATTTCAGTTATTACTTTTCATTCATTCAGCCTTTTTGAAATGAGTTGAGAGGAACCGACCCTATCTTACGCTCCAGGTCCTGCCTTGGTTGACTTAAGCACATCCAATCACCCTGTCCAGAGTGACTGGTCTACAGATGGGGATGACCAAAATTAATGAAAGATGAGAAGACATTCACTGGGGATTCTGCAAAAGATACTAGGATAGGTTCAGCAACCGTAGCACAGTGGTTACAGTGCTGGCCACATGCACTGAGGCTGGCAGGTTTGAACCCAGCTAGGGTCAGCAAAACAACAATGACAACTGCAACAAAAAACATAGCCAAGTGTTGTGGCGGGCGCCTGTAGTCCCAGCTACTGGGAGGCTGAGGCAATAGAATCACTTAAGCCCAAGAGTTTGAGGTTGCTGTGAGCGGTGATGCCACAGCACTCTACCGAGGGTGACATAGTGAGACTTTGTCTCAAAAAAAAGAGAAAGGTATTAGGATAATTGGCCTTCCATTTGGAAGAAGATATTAAATTTCTACTTCTTACCACACTTATATGTTAATGGAAGTGGTATTAAAAACATAGAAGCCACTGGACATTGGCTCACACCTGTAATCCTAGCATTTTGGGAGCCTGAGGTGGGAGGATCTCTTGAGGTCAGGAGTTTGAGACCAGCCAGAGCAAGAGCAAGACCTTATCTCTACTAAAATAGAAAAAAAATTAGCCGGCTGTGTTGAGGGCACCTATAGCCCCTGCTACTCTGGAAGCTGAGGCATGAGGGCACCTGTAGTCCCAGCTACTAGAGCCTAGGAGTTAGAGGTTGCTATGAGTTATGATGCTGCAGCCCTCAACTCCAGGGTGACAGAGTGAGACCCTATTTCTAAAACAGCAACAACAAAAACAAAAAGCAAAAATAAAAAAGCAACTCCCCCTGAAGAGTCTATCATTTTTAGAAGATGTAAAAAGGTGAAAAGCCGTATCGATAGATTAATCATTTGTTTACATGATGTCAGCACTATACAATACCACGAATGAAACTGAAAGATGATCAAATTAATGGAAGTAAATAAGTGTTACACACATAACAAACAGCTAATATCCATATAATTGTAAACATTCTACATGTGGATAAAAAAGGCAACCTAATAGAAATATGGGAAAAGAATATGAACAGATGATTCATATAAGAAGGTAGAGAAAGAGGAAAAAACCCCAAACATGAAAGATGCTCCACGTGAGTAATAATCAAAGAAGCATATTTTACAGCCGCAGCACAGCATTCCATAGTGTGGATGTGCCAGAGGTTAACCACGTCCCTGCTGATGGAACATCTCTCTTGCCTCTTTGGAACTCATTTGGGCTTTTGAGATATTAAACCTAGACTGTGACAGCATACATGTCGGTATTCATATCCCAGATAGAAGTTGTGTATTATGTGAATGTACTCTAACACTCAGCATCAGAATGCTCTTTGAATTATATTGTTAATCATGTGCTTAATATAATACACTTGGGAACTACTGAAACTTTTTCTGGTCAGATTAGTTAAAACAGTCAGAAATTGTTCTCTTTTCTTGGAATAAAGCTGATTGAGGGATTACATCGTCTGAATAGCTATAAGATTCAGAAACTCCTTGATAAAGACTTACTTTATTTTTAGGTTTTAATATATCCATTTGTTTGGATTAATGGTCTAAACATGCATATTTGAGTAGAGCCTTGCCTTTTTAATTTATCATGGCCGTAGCTTTTTTGGTGGGGGGGCAGACAGAGTCTCAAGCTGTCGCCCTGGGTAGAGTGCTGTGACATCATCATAGTTCACAAGCAACCTCCAATTCCTGGGCTCAAGAGATCCTCTTGACTCAGTTTTTTTTTTTTTTTCCTATATTTAGTACAGATGAGGTCTCGCTTTTTGCTTAGGTTGGTCTCGAACTCAGGAGCTCAAGCAAACCACCCACCTCGGCCTCCTAGAGTGGTAGGATTACAGGCAGGCTATAGATTTTTTCGTTGTTCATTAGGTGTTAAGTTTGTTCCAGGGAAAGGAGATGATTGAATTTCTGACCAGTAGGGAAAGGAAAATATCACATTCAAAATATGTATGTCTTCTGTTGAAGAATTTTCAATCTTAGGACTCTCTCGTACAGAAATACTTGCAAGAGTATACACACATGTATACATACCCCCACACAAGGATGTTCATTACACCATTATTTGTAATAAATAATTCGATAGAAATTATGATAAAT
Source organism: Perodicticus potto (assembly GCA_963574655.1). Classification (NCBI taxonomy): domain Eukaryota; kingdom Metazoa; phylum Chordata; class Mammalia; order Primates; family Lorisidae; genus Perodicticus; species Perodicticus potto. Next base: position 10,278 of record CAUYRH010139775.1, read on the forward strand.
CTCTCAATGAAGAAATGAATAAATAAATTATGACTTGTCTCTATAATGAGTGACAGTTACATTGTCACTTTGGAAAATGTCTATTTAAGAGAGGGTCCTGGCAGGGAACAGAATTCACCCCTAAATGGCTCAAATAAACATGTTTTTTTGTTTTGTTTTTATTTTATTTTATTTTTTATTGTTGGGGATTCATTGAGGGTACAAGAAACCAGGTTACACTGATTGCATATGTTAGGTAAAGTCCCTCTTACAATCGTGTTTTGCCCCCAAAAGGTGTGGCACACACCAAGACCCCACCCCCCTTGCTCCTTCCCTCTC
>CAUYRH010139777.1:0-27034 GCA_963574655.1 Perodicticus potto
TCACCCTGGATAGAGTGCCGTGGCATCACAGCTCACAGCCATCTCCAATTCCTGGGCTCAAGTGAGTCTCCTGCCTCTGCCTCCCAAGTAGCTGGGACTACAGGCGCCCGCCACAACGCCCGGCTATTTTTTGGTTGCAGCCATCATTGTTGTTTGGCGGGCCCGGGCTGGATTCGAACCCGCCAGCTCAGGTGTACGTGGCTGGCGCCTTAGCCGGTTGAGCCACAGGCGCCGAGCCGAGTCAAAGCATTCTATGATAGACATACTTTTATCTGACAATGTGAATGTTACTTTTTTTCATCATCATTATTATTATTATTATTGCTCAATATTTCATTGCAGCAATCATCTGATTTCTTTTCTGAATGTATTTATCTTCGTTCATTCTTTATGAGGTTTTTGTTTCTAGTCCTCATCTTAAAAATTGTTATTGTTACTAAATTTTAAGCCTTTTTAGTTTTGTGAAGGCAAAAAAGTGGAAACCAAATAAACACATGTATATGTATAGAGAAAATAAAAAAAAAGAAAAAAGAAAAAAGAAAATCCTTGACCTTGACCTTGACCTCCGCTCTGGCTTTTTTGCACTGGCTTCATGTTCCTGCTTTACTTCCAGCATGTGACAACTTTATGTTCTTTTTTTTTTTGAGCTCGGCCATGTATCATTTAATAGTTTTCATTTCTACAGCACTCCTATGGATTAGAGCAAAAGCATTCTCTCTCTTATACTAACTGGACATGTATTTATCTTTGTATTTCCAGTGTCTTCCCAAGTCTGTGAGTCATAACTGCTCCTCAATTGTTTGCTGAAATGATTTAATGAGTAAATAAAGCTGATATGAATGCCCTATCATGGTCACAATGGTTAACTGAGAGGGTGGAGATGAGGGGGTCAAAATGGCCCACCATATCTGATCAAGGAAAAAATAAGAATAATGAGAAGGAGGAGAATGCGAAAGAACAAACAACAGCACTAAAGAGTAATTACAATAACTTGCAAAATTTGCCTGAGCCCTGACTTCTCCAGGAAAATTGTTTAAAGCCGTAATGATGACTCCAAGCCACATGAGCCCAGTTTTGTCATGTTGATGTTTTACTTATTTTACTTAATCAAAATTCTGTAGCTCTTCACTAAATGCACATTATAAAACTTCTGCCAAAAACAAAGAAAGATGTCATGAAAATTAAATAGTGAAAATGCTGTCTAATGCAAATTTCTGGTAGCAAATTCCTTTCTGTGATACCCCTAGCCTGACAAATTTCAAATTTGGATCATACTGCAGATGGATAATTTTTTGGCAAAAATGCCAGTTTTCTTCCAAACAGATAATATGTGTTCACTGCTTTCCAGATGTACAACTCCCTCTGTTTAATTCTTTAAAAAATGTCTTCATTGTTCCAAAAAAAAAAACCCAAAACATAATTTTAACAAGTTTCTTTGTTTCTTTATTGTTGCATCGGATAAAAGACAGTTTATCTATCCAACACACGCATTTGCATTCTCACAGCACCTTGTAGCAACATAGCTTTTTTTTTTACAACTACATTTGCTAAATTTAGTATGAACGGCAGGATAATCCTTGCTAGGAAAGTGGATTATAAAGATAAAAGAAAGACACATTAAGTTCTTTCCCCAACCAGTTCCAAATGTGCCTTTATGCCTATAATATCCCATAAACACCAGGACAACTGCACCAGCTGCTCTTGACTCTCCGAGGGCATGATATTTCCTCTCATTCTGGCACCAGCCACCACCCCAAAGGAAAGAAATTCTCACAAGCCAGAAGTAGGCAGGCGGAGCTTCCACTGGTGCTAAAGATAAAACACTAGGCCCTGATAGCTCTCTGCTGGCAATGACTTATTATAAAAAAGTAAAATATGAAAGATCCTAAAAATCCCAACATTAAAAACAGGTTTTGGATTTTTTTTAATTATAGTCTTCTGATATTTTATAACTGTGATATCTATAACTCGTGGCAATGGTGCATTAAATGAGAGTGAGGGAAAAAAAATGCATTTAACTCCCTAGATGGACTAGGATGCAGCTTACTCACTTCTACTAGTATAAGCACTTTCTTTTGTGTTATTGAATTTTTGTGGGGCGAAAAACACTGTATAGGCTTACGTTAAAATCTGATACACCATTCAAGTGTCATAAAAATATAGTGTTCAACCCGTTTTAATTTATGGTTTCATTTTTTTTCTATCAAATGGTGAGATTGGATACTTTCTTACTCTTAAACACAAAGCAAAACTACACTTCCCAGAAAGACTGGGAGTGCTTCCCTGGGCATTTTTATCCCCACACTCTTGAATACTGGCCACAAATTACCATGCTATTGTTTGATACTGAAAAAAAAAAGAAAGAAAGAAACAATAAAACCCAACATATATCATTCCAAGCTTAACGAACTGTCAGGTGGTGATTGCTCAAAGGGGCTTCATATCTTATGGCAAGATATCTTATTCTTTCTTATCTTATCTTACTCTTTCTCCCTTCACACATATTTAGTTCAAGTTGTTATTAAATTCCCATCACACACACACAGACACACACACATCACCTTGCTCTGCAGCAGATAGATGGAGAGATAGATTGAGCTGGCTATCTGGTAATGAAGGACAGGAAAATGACAATTTGTTCAGTCACCCTCCAGTCCCATAAGGTTATATGTTTGGACCCTCTTGACCTCTCCAAAGTAGGCAGGAGAACCTTCAGAAAAATTTTTATAATAAAACTTAAATTCAAATCTTAGCCCTAACACTTACTAGATATTATGCTGGTTATTTGATTTTTTTAACCTTTATTTCTTCATCTATAAAATGAGTATGTTCACTTCTGCTATTTCTTTTGCAGTTTTTTTTTTTTTTTTGAGTTTCACTCTGCGTAGACTGCCGTGATGATGTCATGATAGCTCAGAGCATCCTCGAATCTTGGAGTCAAGATATCCTCTTGCCTCAGTCCCCCAAGTACTTGGGACCATAGGAATGTGTGTGTGCATGTGTGTCTGCATGAGACAATGTATGTGAAAAGTTGGAAATTGTTCACAAAAGTAAGATATTCCTATGTTTAAAAGGTTTATTTTTCACATATACTACTAACACTTACACCTTCCTATATGCCAAACACTATTCTAGGTGAATTAAGGATTTTACTCGTTTAGTCCTCCCAACCTTCATATAAAGTAAACATGATTATTATCATAACCTGAAAGATCACTAAATTGAGGCACCAAGAAACTCATCCATTCTGTTAATCCCCACACTATACCTAAGTTTCGTGGATGTCACCAGTTGGGCAGATGCCATACTTATGCTAGGCAATATTTATGCTTTGAGGTCAAAAGACGGACATCTGAAATTGGTTTAACTATAAAATTACCAAGGGAGATGCCGAATTTAAGCCCTCAAAATACAATCTAAATCCATCTCAGGAAAATGTTGGAAGGAAAAAACCAAAGTGTATACACTGCTTAATTGGAAACAATGGATTCTCACCACGAGGGGACAAACAGTAATGATAGTGACTCACTCCTAGTGTCCCATAACTGCTCAAAGTTGGGCCATTCGGTCATCCTGACTTTGTTATCATAGTCTATCTCAGAAACAGCAGAAAATTAAAAGGTGGCAAAGAAGAATTTGAGATATGATACATAATATTATTGGGAAAGGAGAATGAAATGAAAATATTACTAAACTAAATTGATCATGGAAAGTATGAGTATAGGAAAAAAATAATTATTTTAAAAATAGTCATTTTACCCATGGCATACTATATGCCAAGAATGTTTAGTCCCTGAAAGCCAACCTCATATAGGAAATGGCGCCAACAAAATATTTATGAAGAAAGCAGAAAATTGGATGTCTTACAGGGGTATTTTAGAGAGTAAGTATGACGTCTCTTCAGCTGTTTTCTTTCTCCTTCCTTCCTTCCTTCCTTCCTTCCTTCCTTCCTTCCTTCCTTCCTTCCTTCCTTCCTTCCTTCCTTTCTTTCCCTTTCTTTCCTATTTCTTTCTTAGAGGCTCTATTTTTACTTCCCACTTACCAATTAACTAATCACAAAACATTGGTTTCCAACACATACCTCAGTTGCCAGAGGAACAGATGACTTTTTTTTTTCTTTTTTGGCCGTAGATACCACATTTGTTATCTATTACTGAGTAACAAATTGAACCAAAACTTAGTGGCTTAAAAAACAACATTTATTATCTCACAGCTTCTCTGGGTCAGGAATCTGGGCACACATAGCTGGATATGTCTGGCTCAGGGATTCTCACAAGATTGCAATCAAGGTGTTAGCCAGGGCTTCAGTCATTTTAAAGCTCATGTGAGGAAAGATCTGCTTCCAAGCTTGCTCATATGGTTGTTGGCAAGATTTAGTTCTTATAAGTCGTTGGGCTTAGAGCCGCAGTGCCTCACTCACTGGCTTCTAGCTAATTGAGAGACGGCCTTCAGTTTCTCACCACATGGGCTGCTTCCTAATGCGGCTCAAATATGATGGCCAGCTTTCCAGGAAACAGCTTGGAAACGGTGCTGGGCGAGAATCTTCTACATTTTGGCTTCCATGGGTGAGTTACAGAGGCAAGGTAATTCAAAGTATGTATTGAAAAGTTAAGAGGAAAATGGTGCAAGAAAAGAACCCAAGTGTCAGGAAAGGGTTTGGGATCTAGAGGGCCCAGGAACTGGGAATCCACATGTTTGTTGAGCCCTTCTTGGGAACGTTGACTTCACTGTAGTTGTTAGCAGGAATTGGAGAGGATGAAAAGATTGTGACAATCAAAGGGGAGTCAGACATCTGAGAGAGTGCTCCTAGACGCAGCACTAGGGAGTTCCCTCACTTGGGTGTTAGAATAGGTGGAGTATAGAGATTATGCGATCACTGCTTGGGTGGGTTGAGAGAGAAGTAGTGACCTCTAGGGAAAGGCTGAGCTATTTCAGACAAGGAGGCTGAAGGCCACTGAAGTTGCTGTGGATGCAGAGCATTCTCCATATTATAACATATCAAATCTAGAATTGCCTGAGCCAGCAGCCAATGTGGAAAAAAGTTGTAGCAAATTTTTCTACTTTCATGCACTGTTCTTCTTTTTATGTTCCCTATAACCTAGAACTCATACTTACTCTTTTTTCTCAGGCTTGTTTTCTGGGGAACTTAAACTAAGACATGGGGAAAGGTAAATTTACAGTATCATTAATTCAAAGGTGTGTTTTGTATATGTGATTATCACACACACACACATACATATATAACATATATAAATAATCAGAAAATGCTGACAAATTCTAATTAAACACAAAAAGTTTAAAATATGAATTATCCTGTTGCTAGCGAGCAAGGTCATCACCACCACTCTCATCACCATGCTCATCTTCTCCTTCTGGGATTCACAGGAAGGTAACAAGCCCCGTGATCCAATACTGAGATGCTTTCTGGAAGAGGCCAAGGCCGGAATTCAGATGCGAATGACAATGTTTGTCTTTCCTCCACCCATATTAATTTCATTAAGAACATAGATTTGTCTTTCCCTTTAAATGTACATATTCTGTTCAGAAGTCCCTAAGATTATTGGAAGATGTTACCAATACCCTCTATATAAAAGGTTGAATACGACATTTTTTAAAAACAAGAAAATTTCTAAATAATGAGTAGATAATTTATAATCAGAGAAAAATTATATTTCAGGGGATGTATTAGATTCCTGTGGCTATCGCAAAAAGATTATCACATATTGAATGGCTTAAGCAAACAGAAGTGTATTCTTTTATATTTCTAGAAAGTACGAGTTTGAAATCAAGATCTTCCTTGCCCCTTTCTGGCTTCTGGTGATTGTCATGAATCCTTGGTTTCATTAACTTCTATCTGCATCACTCCTGTGTCTACCTCTGTCTTCACATGGCTATCATGCCTCTGTGTGTGTCTTTGTGTCTAAAGTTCTCCCTTTCTGTATAAAATGTCAGTGAATGTATGGCCCACTCTAAGGTGGGTAAGGCCCCCCTTACCTTAACTTGATTACACCTTCAAAGTCCTATTTCCAAGTGAGGTTATATTCATAGGTACCCAGGGTTAGAATTTCAATATAGACATTTTAGGAAACATAATTCAACTAACTACAGAGTGTCATCAAATAATTTTGGAATTTGGACACTAATTTCTGCACATCAAAACTCCCACTAAAAAGAAAAAGTAAGGTAACACGTGTAGAATATTTTTTATTTAGGTAAACTGCCAAATCTCATAACCTGTGGGCCATCACTTAAATAATACGAATATGTTTCCCCAACCTCAATTAAGCTAGTTCTTTTTCCTGAAGTGATCCAGCCTTTAATTGTGACATACTCACATTTTAGAAAGTGTTATTATACAACCAATGACTGTATGTGCATGAACACACTTAGATTAGACGTATCCTTAGCCCTGGTGATGTTTGAGTTTTGCTTTGCTGTTCACACGTCTGGGGTTGACAACACTGTAGGAGGCTGAACAACAGAGAAAAACAGAACGAAGAGGGACACTACATCACAGGTGTTTTTCCACTTCAAATGACTGAATTCAGAGTTTTCCCACCCACTGACTGAAAGTTCTCTGAGGCAGAGTGCTTAGCTTCCAGACAACGTACAAATGCAGACAGCCATGCAGCAGTAAGCTGCTTCTTTACCATAAACAGGGCTGCGAAGAAACCAAAGGAGCTTTTTTTCTTTTTTTTCCCTCCATTCTTTTTTTTTTATTATTGTTGAATCATAGCTGAGTACATTAGTGCAATCAAGGGGTACAATGTGCTGGTTTCATACACAATCTGAAACATTTTCATCAAACTGTTTTGTTAGCAAATGATCTTGGTACACAGGATGTGTGAAAACAAAGAGATTATTCTCCCCTGGCCTTCGTCGCTGCAAATATGTGCTATCACATAGACCAGCTCTTATGAAAATATTAGACCCTCTATGGGACCTGCTACATAAAGAAAGCACAAAATTTGAGCTGCATTTAAATTCTGTACATATATCCTAGTTAAATACATATTAGTTTCTTTGTTAACGAAAAAAGGCCACTGCCTTTTATTATGTTAAAACCATTTCTGTGCAATAATTCCCAAGGAATTATGAAGGTGCAGTCATCCTAAGGTCATTTGTTTGACACACATACACATAATAATACTAAAATTTTGGATGCTGTCCTTCTTTCACCCTCTTTGTCCACTTTGATGACTTTTTCCTACTTCATTAATAATTTGTTTTTGTTCAGGAGTTTCAACATGTCTAATTTCAATGGCAAGAAGTTATCTTTCGAACTTAATACCTCTGTAAGTTGACCACCCAAGCAACTATATCAAACTGGTCATCGTACAGAGGTGGCCAACGTAAGGGACTGGGCCTACCGTACCGGTACGTACCTGTGGTGCACGTCTGATCTAGGAAAATTAGGGTGACCGAAGGAGATGGTCAGTGTAGGGAGGTGGTCAACCATGGAAGTTCTACAGTATGTGAATGTCTTCTACAAATCCTGTTGTGTTTTTCTTCACCACATTTTGTGAACTTTCTTTTCTTCCTCTTACTTCTGTCTCTAAATCCAGGTTAATTGACCAAAAGATCGAAGGAGTGATTTTTCTCACAGCTGGCCTGAGCCCCACTTTCCTACACAATAGTCTATTTTGGTAGCCAGTGTTGTCACAAGCTACACAATACTCACACTGAAGGCTCTTTATGCTGTTTCTGTATTGACTCTCCATCTCCCAGAACACAAAACTTAATCTCGCATTGTCTCCCAAACCTGCCTCTAGCCCTTCAGTACTCGCTTCTGCTGAATTAATTGATTTTAGTTTTGCATGTTTACCTGTAAACACGCCAATGTTGCTGTCCAGAACTCAACTCTTAATTTCTGAACCTAAAACTGAAAACTCTTTCACGATCATTCCTCTGCTTACAACTTAGCCTTTACTGTCTGAACCTTTGCTTCTTCGTCTATAAAGTAAGTGAGTAAAATAATTATTCTTACCCATGATTTTGTGGTTTCTGTGTTCTTTTAAACTTGGCACAAGCTCTGTTTTCTAAGTACTACTTTAAATTAATGTTAGGTAAACTCAGTAAGAAACTCTATTTGATATACAAATACACTGTTTAATCTCATATATTATAATTGCCTCAAGCATTTTAAGCAAAAGAAAAGTAAAAGAAATTTAATAAATAAAAACCTATGTTTTGAGGGCTTTTGTTGAACCGTGACTTCAACTGTTGCTGGCCTGTTGCTAAGAGTAAATTATTCCACTTGAATTTCAAGTTAAAACAAGTCAGTGATTTTTGCTAGTAATAATTCATGAGTGATGGGCTATTTTATTTTTAAAGAGTCAAGTAGAAAAAAACACTCTGATTAGACAGAATCTAGATAAGAATGTTGGTGGTATAACATGATTTGTAAAAAGAAGAACATCTATACAATTAGTTTTTCTTTTCCTTTTTTTGCTATGTGAAAAAAAGGGAACAGAGTATCTTAGAGCAGAGAAGCCAAGGAGAAAGGCTGAAATTTTTTGGTCGATGAGGACATGTCTAATTCTAAAAATACAATGAATACATAAAGACTGAGACTATCTGTTGGCAACATAATGGCTTAAATAAATATTTAAAGTATATGTATTTATGCGTGGTACATTTTTTACTTCACAATAATCTGAATCCCAAGGGCCAGCCCAAAGATGGTTTAGAAGTAGGGATAATAAATATCCAATCCATATTTGGGTATATAAATTGGGTATTACTAAAGCCAATGAAATTGAAACAGTATGAAAAGTATTTAATCGTAGGCTAGGCCCAATGGCTCACACAGGTAATCCTAGCACTCTTGGAAGCCGAGGTCAATGGATCACTTGAGCTCAGGAGTTCAAGACCAGCTCGAGCAAGAGTGAGACCACATCTCTACTAAAACTAGAAAAACTAAACAGGTGTTAAGGCACGCACCTGTAGTCGCAGCTACTCAAGAGGCTGAAACAAGAAGATAGCTGGAGCCCAAGAGTTTGAGGTTGCTGTGTGTTATGATGCCGTAGCACTCTAGTCAGGGTGACAGGGAAAGACTCTGTCTCAAAAAAAAAAAAAAAAAAAAAAAGAATTAATTCTACATATTTACTAAAAAGAGAAATATGATTAAATAAGAATTATCTATTTAACTTATAGAATGGCTTAAGTTCAATTGTTTAATTAAAAGACTAATTTTTAAATAGTAATGACTAGAGAGCTATATTGAATTCACATCTCAGCTACCTCTCTAACTTACCCTTAAGTTTTGCTACCAGATAGTGTGATGGTGGCCATCCCAGGTAGTAAACAAATCTATTCACTTATTAAATCAACATATTGATTTAGTAAATATTTATTGTTTACCCAAATGTTTTCAGAATTGAATTTCAAAGCACAAAGAATTAAATAAAAATGTTAACATGTAAGGCATTCTACCAGCCATGGTGTGTATATTATCCTGTTTGAGAGCTTATAACTCCACAGTGTTGTGAGCTGAATTTCACCCCTGACTCCAATTTGTATGTTCAAGCCCTAATTCCTATCTTATCAAAATATGACTGTAATTGAAGACAGTGTCTTTAAAAAAGATGATTAAATTCAAACCAGGCCATTAGGGTGGGCCCCGATCTAGGCTGAGTGATACCCTCATAAGAGGAAATTCAGACACACAGAGAAACAACAAAGAAATGAATGCACAGAGAGAGAACTTGGGAGGGCACATCGAGAATGTGGCCATCTCAGAGGGCGCAGTGGCTCCTGCCTGTAATCCCAGAGCTTTAGGAGGTTGTAGTTGCTTGACCTCAGAAGGTCAAGATTATAATGACACATGATTCTCCCACTACTCCAGCCTAGGTGACAGGCTGCATCAAAAAAAAAAAAAAAGAACATGTAGTCATCTTCTCAGCTCAGAAGAAAACCAAACCTGAATTCTTCACCTTGGAATCCCATTCCCCAGAACTGTAAAAAAAAAAAAAAAATACACTTCTGTTGTATATGTAACCCCGCCCGTGGTATTTTGTTGTGGCGGCCCTCAGTGAACACACACATACTGGTCAAAGCTAAAAAAACCTTCAGAAATTGTTTCAGAAACCTTTCCATTATAAGACTGCAGCACCGGGGTTATAGTTCCAGGGGATGACTGCTTGGGAGATATCTGCTCGGTCACCCTTGCTCTTTGCTGACCCCTGGTACTGTAAGGATGTGCTGCCCAGCAAGGTGTTTCCACTCTGATTTACCTCTGCTCTGCCTTTCATGATTCCAGTTTTGTTCTCACGAAGTTCATTTTTTGGGCACTGCATAGGGTAGTCAAACATCAATAGGCATCACAGCTGAGAAGAGAAGTTGCTGAACTTGAGACCCTCTCAGTGAGCTAGCGACCCACTACCACGTGCTCTCCAGGGCCTACACTGGATGGAGATGATCTTGCACTAGCCTGATCCCCAGAGTGCGTGAGACATCCTGAGATTTTGCTTTTGCCTTGTGGGTGCCCCACGCTTCCCAAGCATTTCTTAGTATTACTTCAAAGGATGTATAGTGTGGTTGTGAGGACACAAGGAGATATTTACAGTAGGATAGAAAAACATGTAAACTTTGAAAATAGGTGCTCCAAGAATGGTCTGAGTTCTTCGTGAGTTCAGGAGACTGTTTGCTTTGCCTCGATGGTATGAAAATAATTGAATAGAGAATGAAATGGTTGAAATATGCATGAGATTTTACTAATTCCTGAAAGTTGAATCTTCAGATGAAACAATATAAGAAATGACAATATGCACCATCATACTTAATTCAGAAGCTTCAGAGAAAACCTGAGTTGCAGGCCTGGCCCAGCCACTTAATAGCTGTGTAGCATAAAATGAATTATAGCCTCTCTGAACCTCTTTTTCCTTGTGGGTTTGTTTAGAAGATTAGAAATAGCCTATAGAAAATGATTTACTTTGTGCCAGGGAAATGGCCTGGACTCACTAAATGGTTCTTCGCTTATTATCATTGTTTCTTGATTAATGCAAATCTAACCACCGTCATCTCAGCGGGCCTTATTTTAGTACTCACATGACAGACATCAGAAATCAGAATTGACCTTAGCAATGATTTCGTCCAGTCTCCTCATTTTCTAAAGAAAATTAATGCCCAGAGAAATTAAATGACTTGCCCCAGGTTACAGAACCAGTTGGTGGAAGTGACAGCATCAGCCACAGAACATATGATTTCTCACTCAGGTTCAGAATACTTTTCATTTCAGAGCATTTCATTAATAGCAGGACACATATCTTAATAAACACGTATTTTTAAATGTGTGCTAATTACATGTAGGCAGTCAATGAACTGAAGTAGATGGAATAATGATTACATCAAAGTGTCATGGCAGTGCTGTAAATTTACACTTAGGACAACTCCGATGGGTACAAAGTAATTGAAGGTTCTTGATCGTCTCTCGCAACTCCGCTCTTCCCCGCAAGCTCTGACCCAGAAAAATAGGAACGGGAATGATGGTGGGGATATGAACTGACTAATTTACAGTAGCTCAGATTGTGTTCAAAAATAAAAAGTTCTATTAAGAAAATGCTTTGTCTTACCTGTTTCCACTCACAAGTTTCAAAATAGCGAATGTGGAAAGGGAAAGAAGGGACCTCCAACCCTTCAGAAGTGGTGAAGAAGTGTGGGGCCCCCTGGATCCTCCCAGATCTTTGCTGCAGGGTGGCTGGTCCATTTCTGAGATTCTTAGGCCATGCTGTGAGGTACAGCATGAATTTGTGAGCTCTTATCATAATTTCAAGAGCACCACCTGCTAAGTGCCTGACTAGGCTGCTTACACTGTGGTTTCTGTACCAGGGCCGCTTTGTCTCTTACCAGCGTTGCCCTCAGTAGGGCTCCGAGCTCCTTCTGGGCTCAGCTGCCTCCGTCACTTCTATGGGGCATGAGGGGCACATCCAAATCCCATCCCTGCCCCTCTACACAGGGCAGCTCTGTGCACTCTCTCCACTTAATGCTGCTGTAACTCCAGAGCTCTTCTGTCTGTCCCAAACTCCCAACAGTGAAGCTGTCATGTCATCATTCCGAATGAAAGTCGGCAAAAACCTTTCCCTTCAATTTACTCCACTCTCCTGGCCAGGATTTCAGACAAGCAGGTGAAAGCGCCACTCCTTATGTTTCTCCCCTTGCTTTTGTCTCCACTTTAGTGTATTTCTTCCCAGACTTCATTGGACAATAAGAAATTCCTCTTACCTTTCCTCTTCTGTCCACCCCAAATTCCTCTTCAGACGTTATTTCCTGTGCCTCCTCTGCACCTTGACCAGTATTAAATAACTGCAATTTGACTCAGATGGGTTAGGTTCTAAATACTAAAATCTCAGACACCTAGGTGCTAGTGCTTAATTAAGGCAAATAACATATAGGTTTAATACTTCACAAAATTTCCCTCATTGCAAGATTTTTACATTTATGTAGACCTCAATCAGGCTATGGCAAAAACAGCTGGCAACTCTTCGAAGATTTATCCCTTTCACTGAGAATAAAACCACAACCTGTAGGGTCTGTTCTCTCACTTTTTTGGCTCACCTCAAATCCTCTTCTCCCAGTTCCTTACACCCTAAACACTCATACTATACCATGGAAGCTAATTCCCTCTACACGATATTTTCTTTTTCACTCATTTTCTTTTTTCGAATCTTTGCATACCTGCTTCTGCTCATGCTGCAGCTCTCAACTTAAAGGTTGCCTTTCCAAAGGGGAATTCTCTAAACAACTTCTTGAAAAATTTAGAAGGCTATCTGGAACCGTCTGTTCATTAGTAGGCTTATTCATTGACTGTTTCCTGACACTATGGAAAATGCATGGGATCAAGGACTGTGTCCGTCTTATTCGCCACAACTAAATCATGCCTGCACAAAGCAGGTGCACAATAATGAAGGAATGAATGAGTTATATTGTTCTACTAGGAGTCATGGTGAAGTTGAAATTTCCTAATCTACTTAGATTACTTATACTTTTGAGAATGCTATTAATTCCATAATTAATATAGAATGATGACATGCATGAAAGACTGAAATTCTGTCATATTTTTAGGTGATTAATAATAGAGTCTTCATCCAAAACTAAACAACACTGAGATGGTATGGGGAAAGGACTCAGGCATCACTTCTGACCCACGCAGACAACATGGGGTGGCATAACCTTGTAAACATTTCTTTGCAGAGGCCACTGGAGCAAGATACTGACACAGGCCACAGAGGTACCTGGCTACAAAAGAACAAGATCTATCTCAATGCAACCACCTCAAGTCACAAAAAAAAAAAAAAAAAAGAAAGAAAAGGAAAGAAAAGGAAGGAAGGAAGGAAGGAAGGAAGGCAGGAAGGAAGGAAGGAAGGAAAGGGAAGGAAGGAAGAGAAATCACAGACCTTGCCCTGACTTTTCCTTCATAATCTCATTTTAATGCCAAAAAACACACCCAATGGTAGAAATTTAACATGAAGAAGCCTGTAATAGAACTACACGGGTGCAAGAAAATCTTCACTTCTATGTTCTTACACATCATCCTTTTCCCACCTGAGCTGCTTTAAAACTCTCCCTGAACTCTCCTCAGGGAGCCAGACTGAGGAATCTTCCTTTGTACTGTTTGGCTTATGTTCTAATCTAAGCCCCAATGAAGCCCATTTGGTCTATTGCTGATTTCTATTGCATTGAGAGACCAAGGGCCTGTACCAATAACAATATATATCACAAAAGAAAAGAAAGGGGAAAAAATCCTATAACTTGATTAGAGTTTCAAACTAGCATTTCATTAATTACTTTATTGATTTCGTTACTAGTTAATTCACAATATATCTGTTCTTTGTCGCATTTTCTCTTGTATAATCAGACAAATGTTATCTCGATTGTACAAACTCTCTGAACATATTCTTAATAAATTATAGTGAATTAGATATTCTGTTTTACATCCATGTAAGATGTACATAGACATTTTTGAAATTTTTATTAAAAACTGAATTTACATTAAAATGGCATAAAGATTGGTTATTGTCTCCAGGGATATTGGGATTGTAATACAGGATAATTAGTACCAGATGTTGTTGGTACCTGGTAATGGGTCATATCAGAACAGTTCTCTCTTCAGGTAAAGCTGATAGAAAAGTAACTGACCAATGGTTGCTTCTATTCTTTCCTCCCTTCTCTTCTTTTCTTTTTCTTTTAATATAAAAATAAAAGACATTAAAATATCAATCAAATGACTCCACTGGAATATCATAAAGATAAACGTACTAGAAGAAAGACTTAATAGAATTTTGTAACAACGCTCATGTTGTAATTTTTCATTTAATTATCCCTTATTTAGAATTAAACCTCTGCTTTTCTCCAATACCTCAATTAAAAGTGATTTTACTGTAAGGCAGAAACTATTTCTTGAGTTTTCTTCTTTCAATTAAATATTGCTTCATGTGAATTCTAGATGTATACTTTGAATATTGAAACAATAGTTTGCATGTGTGAGGATTCATTGGCGGTTAATGATTTTCATCGTCAGTTGTAATTTAGCTTTCCCTGGTTGAAGTCTCTGTGGTATGTCCTACTGGTGTTTTTCTGTCCTTGTGACTCTCCTCTCCACAAATTCTGGCCCCACATATTAATCCCAACTTTATCTTTGTTTCTTGCATAATTCAACAGAACTGAAATTTAGAGAGGAAAAAATAAACATATCAAAGCAGAGATTCGCCCTACATTGTAACAATGTTTATTCATTAAGGAAAATGCATCAAATCTCTGTGTTTTCCTTTCAGCCGTCTTCTAACTCTGCATTCACTCCATGACCTTGTTCAAAAAGAGAATATCTGGAGGTTCATAATTCAATTATAAATTTCACTAGCCATTTAATTTTCTTTTCTTTTCAATCCATACTGATTAAGAAGAAATAAAAAAAAAAAACCTTTAAAACCCAATTATAGCACAAGAATACAGGGAAAGGGGAGGGGGAGGGGAGGCGAGGGGGGAGGATGGGTGGAGGGAGGGCAATTGGTGGGATCACACCTACGGTGCATCTTAGTAGGATACTGGTGAAACTTATTAAATGTAGAGTATCAATGTCTTTATATAGTGATTAAGAAAATGCCATGAAGGCTATCTCTCACAATACGATAAAAATGTTTCTGATTGTATATAAAGCACATTCTGCCCTATGATTGCACCAATGTACACAATTATGATTTAATAAAATTACTAAAAAAAACAAAACAAAACAAAACAAAAAAAACCCTCGCATTTATTCTATGATTGGAAATGGAGACATTGAGCAACATTTCCAAGTGTTTTTGTTGTTGTTTGTTTGTGATTTCCCTAAAACAGAAAGCAAGCTAGTAATTTGAGTCCACTGTATAAATAAAATGACAATTAACACGTGCTTTTGGGGACACTCAGAATAATCCAGGCACAGATACATGGAGGGAAAGATATACAGACATCTATGTATGTGTCCTGATAGATACATATGAGGTAGGACAATTAAATTCATAAAATCATCTTAGAAAAAGTGCTATACAAATGGTAGAGCAAGATGGAGGATTAGAAACAACTCCTTATTAGCCATTCAAGGGGAAATAATGGGAACTAGAACTCCAGACACATCTGACTGGGAGAGCTTACATAGGGTCATCACTTCAAGAGCATAGTGAAGCAGTGGTGGACTCTGAGAGTACGACAAGATGGTCTGGACCTGAGGAGAGCTGACACAGAAGGTAAGTGCTTCTGTAGGAGCAGGGGCCAGCCAACCAGCCCTCATGCAGTCTGGGGACAGGAAAGAGCTGCCCTGTAGCTTATTGATTTTGGACTAAAACAGCTCCAGCAAGTAGTTTAAACTGCTTAAATGAGTGAGGGGACCCAAACATCATCCAGTGGCCAAGATTGAATACCGGACAGGGTAGATCTCCCATTGGTTTGGCTGCTAACTGGACACTGCCCTTGTGGGAAGACTGTGCTGGAGGAACAATTCACAGGATCTTAGTGTACAGTGGCTTTGGTCTGCTTGCTGAGCTCAGGCAACCACCTTTGGGGTGAGCTGAGTGAACTCCCTCAAAGACATGTTGTTTCAAGGGGCACTGCTTGATGAGCCTCCTAAAGAAGTTTATGGAGTTTGAGAAGCCAAATTACATGGGGACTGAGTGCTTATGAAGTGACCAGATCCTGAATGAGGGCAAATAAGTCAGGAAGACAGGCCCCAATTTCCTCTGCAACCAGAATGTGGTTTCTGGCTTCCATTTTTAGCAAAAGCAGCATGTGTGTTCTCCGTCTCCTAGCACCACAGCACCACCAGGTGTCCAGGTGTCCATATATTGCAATATCTTATATAATATATAAATACATACACACATACAGATTCATATATTTTGTCCATTTTTTGCTCCTTTTCACACAATTTTTCTCAGTTTTCTTTTCTTTCTTTCTTTCTTTTTTTTTTTTTTTTTTGTTGTTGTTGTTATGGTTGAAGTTGTTTTTGGTTTTGTTTTGTCTGTTAATACTTTTTTTTTTTTTACTTTTACTTTCTTTAATAGCAAAAGTGCCTTCATTTTTTTTTATGGTTTCTCAGCCTCTTTTATTTTTCCTCCTTTTTACTTCTCTCCTTTTTTCTCTTTTTAGGTAGAGATTTTTCTACTTTTCTCATTGTTCCCATATAAGTTTCTCATGCAACAGTTGAGATACCCCCTCTTTATTTTACTTTATCATTTATAATTGTATTTTTATTTTTTATCTATTTTCATTTTTATTTTCTATCATTTTTCTTCCCTTATGCTGAGTTCTGCAGGGTCATGGCATTGGTCTGGCTGGAGAAGTCAAGGCATTGGCCTGGAGCAATGAGGTCCAAAGCACAAGGTCCAGGGTTCCCTTCTACATTTGACCTTTGTAAAGACAATATTGGTAGTCCACACTGTGATATACTGCTGTTTGTTTTTTCTTTACCTTCTGTATTTGCTGGATGTAGGGCCTTCCTTTTGCCCAGGCTGGTAAAGAGCTCCCGACTTTAGGGATCAACCTAGCCCAGTCTCCTAAAGACCTAATTTTGCAGATGTGGTCATGGCATTCTGCTAATCAACGTGATTTCTTCTCTCTCTCTCTCTCTCTCTCTCTGTCTTTCTCTCTTTCTCTTTGATTCTTTTCTTTTATCTCTTGCTCTTTTCTCTTCTCTTTGTCTATTATTTTCCCCCCTTCTCACTCATTACCCTTCTCTTCCTTTTGAACTTATGATGAAAGGCCACTTCAACACCTATGTTCTGAGACAAAGTAATTTAAAGCAAAGAAGGTACTGAGAAGGAAAAAGTAGGGGAAAGAAGTGAACAAGAAGAAAACACACATGAGAAAAAACAAACTGAAAAATTGTGGCAACATAAAAGCAAAAACAGAGCACACACAAACTCACCCCCAATGTACCATAAGGGAGCTAATGAATTCCACCTATAAAGAATTAGTGAAAATGACAAAAAGGAAATTTAAAATGTGGATGGCAAAGGCAATAGAGAGAATTGATGAAAATGTGGAAAAACAGAACCAAAAATGGATAAAAGATATGAAGAATATAGAAAGGTTATAGCAGAGCATAAGGAATTGAAGAGTCAATCAGGAAACTGAAAAATGCAGTAGAAAGTATCAATAATATAGATTAGACAATGGAGAAGAAAGAATCTCACAACCAGAAGATAAAGCCAGGTAGTTAAAGAGCCAGAAAAAAAGAGGGATAGAGACAGATAACAGATCATTCACTCAGAGAATTATGAAATTCATTAAAGCATTCAAACATAGGAATTATAGAGATTTGTGAAAGGGAAGAAAAATTTCCCAAAGGAATGAAAACCTTACTGCAGGATATCATAAATGGAAATTTTGGAAGTTGCAATAATATTTCTGAAACATTCCTTATGGAATGATATCAAACCCCAGGTCATCTCAACATAAACAGAGCACCTCTAAGACACATTATAATGAACCTATTCAAGTCAAGATGAAAGACAAAATTCTGTAAGCAGCCAGGAATAAGAACCAATTGTCTTACAGGGGAAGCTCTATCAGGGTGACAGCAGGCTTTTCAGATGAAATATTCCAAGTCAGAAGAGAATGGTCATCTCAATCAGAAATGGACAAGGGAAAATAACAACAAATACCACAGAGATAAAGAGATTATACCTAACTACTACAAAGAAACTCTAAGCCCAGAAATTTGACATTGCAGAGGAAATAGACCAAAACCTGGAATCACATAGCCTTGACTTAACAGGAAGAAATAGATCTCTTGAAAAGACCAATATCAAGCCCTGAGATAAAATAAACCATGAAAAATCTTCAAAAAAAATCCCTGGATCTGATGGCTTCAAAGCAGAAATGTATCAAACCTTCAAATATAGAAGGTACCTATGCTACAGAAACTATTCCAAAACACTGATAAGGCAGAAGCCTTCCTCAACATGGTTGATGAAGCAAACATGATTGTGATACCAAAATCAGGAAAGAACCCAACTAAAAAGGATAACTACAGACTAGTTTAACTAATGAATATAAATACAACAATAGTCAATAGAATCTTAGCCAATAGCTACATCTACACATTAAAAACATTATATATCACAACTAAGTAGGCTTCATCCTAGTGACGAAAGGCTAGTTTAACAGATGTAAACCCATAAATGTAATTCACCATTTCAATAGAAGCAAAAATAAAAACTATATGATCTTATGAATAGATGCACAAAAAGCATTTAGATGCACCAAGAACATTTAAGAATATAGCCTAGGTGTCACTTTTCTGTCTTATTGAAGCCATCTACAAGAAACCCACAGCTAGTATACTGAAGGGAGTAAAACAGAAAGCTTTTCTACTAGAACTGGAGCCAGACAAGGATATCCTCTATCACTACCATTATTCAACATAGTTCTGGAACTTTTAGCCAATGGAATAAGGCAAAAGAAGTATATAAATAGCATCCAAATGGAGGCAGAGGGGGGTCAAACACTTGCTCTTTGCCAGTGATATGATCTAATATTTATTTAACTCCAGAGACTCAAACACCTGACTCCTGGAAGTGATCACAAAATGCAGTAATGTCTCAGCATATAAAATCAATGTCCACAAATCAGTAGCCTTTTGTATAATAATAGCCAAGTTGAGAAGCTAATCAAGGACACAATTCCCTTTGCCATAGCTTCAAGTAAAAAAGAAAGAAAGAAAGACAAGGAAAGAAAGAAGGGGGGGGAGAGAGGAAGGGAGGGGGAGAAAGAGAGAGAGAGAAAGAAAGAAAGAACGAAAGACAGAAAGAAAGAAAGAGAAAGGAAGGAAGGAAGAGATAGAAAGGGACCAAGGAATATACTTAACAAAAGAGGTTAAGGAACTCTACAAAGAACATTTTGAAGAACATGCTATGCTCATGGCTGAGAAGAATCAACATTATTAAAATGTCTATATGTACCAAAGCAACCTATATAATCACTGTAGTCCCCATTAACATACCAACATCATCCTTTGAAGAACTACAAAAAATAATTATTCATTTCATATGGAAACAGAAAAAGAGAAGTATAACCACGGCAATTTTTAGTGATTAAAACAAAGTCAGAGACATCACTCTACCAGAATTCAGGCTATATTACAAGTCCACAGTGATCAAAACAGCATGATATTGGCATAAAATTAGAGACATAGATATATGGAACTTAACAGAAAGCCAAGAGATGAAACCAATCTCTCATAGCCATCTGATCTCTGATAAACCAAACAAAAGCATACACTGGGGAAACGATTCTGTATTCAATTAATGGTGCTGGGAGAACTGGATAAGCACATGTAAAATATTGAAACTGGATGCACATATTCACCAGTTAACAAAAGTTGATTCAAGATGGATAGAAGATTTAAATCTAACACATGAAGCAATAAAAATCTTAGAAGAAAGTGGGGGAAAAATTCTTGGGGATGTTAGCTTGGGGAAGGATTTTTATGAAGAAGACTTTAGTGGCAATTTCAACAATAACAAAAATAAACAAATGGGACTTAATTAAACTGAAATATTTCTGCACAGCTAAACACATAACAATTAGAGCAAATAGCCAACATTGGAATGGGAAAAGATATTTCCATGTTATGAATCTGACAAGGGCTTGAAAGAAGATGTAAAAAGATCTGAAATTAATCAAGAACAAAAAATAGCAAAAATCCCATCTATCACTGTGCAAAAGACATGAACAGAACTTTCTCTGAGGAAACAGACAAATGACTAACAAACATATGAAAAAATGCTCATCATCCCTAATCATAAGAGAAGTAAAACTAGCCTGCAACCCAAATTCTCCAAGTTGCATATGCTGGTGCAGATGTGAAGAGAGGGGATCACTTTTACACTGTTGGTGAGATGGCAAACTAATACATCCTCTTTGGAAAGATGTATGGAGAATCCTCAAAGAACTCAAATTAGACCTTATATTTGACCCCATGATCCCACTACTAGGCATCTACCCTGAAGAAAAATAATTACTTTATCATAAGGACATTTTCACTAGACTGTTTATTGCAGCTCAATTTACAATCACCAAGATTGGAAGCAACCTCAATGCCCATCAACTGAGGAATGAATTATCAAACTGTGCCATATGTATACCATGGAATACTATTTGGCCATTTAAAACGTGGTGAATTTACAACTTTTGTATTAGCCTGGGTGGAGTTAATACTTAGTAAACTGTCAAGAGAATGAAAAGGCAAATATTAAATGTACTCAACACTAATACGAAACCAGTACATGATCGAATACACACTCACATAGGAGTAAAACTCAATTCAATTCCAGTTGTGGTGAGGGGGGGTTGGAGAGGGGGAGAGGGAAGGAGAGTGGGACTGGATTGCTGTCACTAAATGGGCACAATGTAGGGGTATACGCCACACCTTTTAGGAGGAGGACACAACTATAATATGGATTCTACCTAACAAATTCAAATATGGGTGACCGGGTTGTTTTTACCTTCACATTAACCTGAAATTAAAAGAAAATAAAAAAGGAAAAAGAAAAAGTGCTGCATACCTCATTGCTGAATATCATGATTTGAAGTACCACCTTTGACATACTCCCATTGGGAAGCTCCACACCCAGGCCAGCTCCTAGTCCACCTTTCAAAGCATATTTTCTAGAATGAATCTATGAGGTTAATTGTGAGACCTCATATAACACCTCTAATGGCCATTCCAGAAAAACTGTTCCAAAATTGTTTGGAAGGGTGGATTAGGAGTTGATGTCTATAATAACTTCCCAAGGGTAGTACTTCCAAGGTAATTGTAATGATATTCAGCAGTGAAGTATGTAGCACTTTTTCTAGCATATGTTTGCAAACGTAACTGTCAGAACTTCACATACGATGTACATTATATATTTGCATATGTTATATATAACATGTATACGCATATATGTGTATGTAAGTGTGAACGTGTGTATATATACATTTATATATATACACACACACATATATATACACACATAAAATGTTATTTTGCAGAAAAAATACATTAAATATAAATTTGGGACTATTTCCAGGTTAGTCCAAAAATTATAATTTCACTAACATCACATTTGTCACCTAAGAAAACAGTAAAGCTATTCACTAATATGAAAATCAAATACTTATTTACTTTGTTAAACTTTATTTCAAAAAGGGTAAATATTTAATTTGTAAGCCAAATTATCTTTTATCCTTATGATGCCTAGCGGAGATTTTTTGGTGTATTCACTGATCATTCTTATTTTTTCCCCAGTGTTTCAGAGAATCAAATGAACTAGATGTTTAAAATAGAAACACTCTTGAAAAATAAAAGTGTCTTATTCATCTCTTTAGAGCTAATGTAAAACAAAAAATTCCTACAGTGCTTTAAGGTATTTCTCTAATCTGCAACTAGATAAAGAGGTGGTTACATCCTTAATTTCATGTAAACACCATTGCATGTTCAGGCATTACTTACTCCTTTACCCACACCCCTAGTTATTTGCTCATAAATCCTTTTATTGAATTCAAGTTTTTAACAAATAAAACAAGCAAATAACTGCTCTGGAATTCACTTATTTTCTCCTTTACTCATATCCCTAATTCATTACTCATAAATGCTTTTATCTGTTTCAAGTTTCTACCAAGGAACAAATATAACTTACTGTGGAGTTCAGTGGCTATAAAATTTGATGTCTATCACAAATTCAAATGGTTCATAATTCTAACTCTTAATAATGTTTTCCAGGAACAAGATATTTCTACCCATAACACTATTGCTCAATACCTCATGATATGCTCAGTTATGGGAGAGATGACAAAGGAGTCATGAAAAGTCTACAGGCAGGTGATATGACCTTGAAGCATGCCATGGTTATGGGAAGAGGTAATAGCAGCTTGGTTGCTGCTGTCCTTATCTGGGTTCTAGGTCCATGAGTACAGCAATACAATCTAGACAAGGTGATGGAAACATCTATTTACATCTGTATGGGACCTTATCCCTATTAATCCTTTTCTGAGAAGTTTTACAATGCAGCTTCTACATGTGGGTTTTGAAGGAGAAATAAGTATATTCTAGACTCATGTAATGTCTTTGTTTGAGGCCCTGTGGAACCTATAGGTGGTAAGTGTCTTGTTCTACCACTAGCCAGAGAAGTATTTCTTTTGTAGGATTGCATGATATTGGGCAATGGGAATATTTCTGACATGCTAATTTAGGGTAATTCAATATCGTTATGTAGAAAGGTACCTTCCAAAGAATAATTCCTGGGATTTCATATATCTGGACCGGCAATCTGGATTATACATGTGCCAGCTTTTGGCAAAACTCAGAAAATAAATATTTAAGTTTTAAGCATTTTTTTAAATTATGGCTCTAAATGAAGAGGAAAAATGCAAATTCATATGTCACTCCTAATGAATGCTATGATTACTAGTGTATTTAGGGTGGTGTGTACTGTTATCTGCAAAATCCCTTAAGATGCTTCAAAAATTAAGATAGATTATTGGATGAACAGAGGAATAGATGGAGGTATATGTTTATGTAACCAACATAATAAAACATTATCAGTAGAATCTAAGTAGTGGACATAACGGTATCCATGGTAAAATTGATTCAACTTTGCTCTGTGTTTAAAAGTTTTCATAATAAAAATGAAACTTTTTAAAATAGATATACGACCTTTTTTTTATTGATGTAATAAACATGCACTTGGATTAAAAGAAAATGTAAGTGTAATAAATAAGGAACATGAAACTAAGATCTGGGCATTAGCTTATGTAGAATTCTGACAGCCCTCAAGATTCCTTCACCCTGTGTACACATGCTATGTAATCTCCTCCCCTTGAGTGTGGGGGAAATCCAAAGATAAAATGGGGTATCACATCTGTGATGAGGTTACTGATCAGTTGAGCTTGAATTAATCAAAACTGGAGTTTGTAATGAATGAGTCTGAATTATGCAGAAAAGCTTCAAAAGAAGGCAAAGTGTCAGAGAGGAGCTCTTTAAAAAATGCACATTGTGACCTGACTATGGGGGTCATGCTGTGACCTGTCTATGGAGGTCATGCTGTAAGGAACTGCAGGTAGCCTCTGGAACTGGAAGGGAGTCTCTGGCTGAAAGCTAGCCTTAACCCAATGACGTCAATCTTACAGTCACTAGAAGATGAATTCTACCAATTATCAGTGGGAAGAGGAAGAGGGCCCTGGGCTTCAGAAGAGGGCTGAAAACGACTTTATTTTAGTTGTTGAGTCTGTGAGCAGAGGATTCAGCAGTACCCAGATATCTGACTCATGAAAGGGGTGAGGAAATAAATTTGTGTTGGCTTATGTCACAAACTTTTAGATACTGTATTGCATGGAAATGGAAAATTAATACCGTACAGGTGACTGCTGCTATTAGAGTGCCCGTGTTCCCCCTTCTCAGTGGACAGAATTAGGTTGATTTCTACATATCTTTCCACACTACAAGAAACCTGGGATACTCTCACAATTGTCTAATTTAAGTCCTGAGTTGGGGAAATACAAACTGATCTCAGAATACATTTTTTCAAAGAGCAAGGAAGATTAGTGCATATCAAAACCACACAGAAATGAGCTTGAAAGGGAGAACTCTACAGGAAAAATCTAGAATAACTTCACATTAAAGTAAATACTCTTTGTAATGCCCAATTAATAAAACATTAATAGACTATAATCAATTCATACTATTAGATAATAAATCAATCAATAAATTACAAGACTGATGAGGTATGGGGTATTTGCATACTGTATTTTCAAATACTTCTATTCAAGATACATATTATTTAAAGAAAGTGAAACAGAAGCTATGCGATAGAAATTCCTGAAGGATGCTACCTTCATCATCACATAGTCAAAGTGAATTCCATGTAAACTGGTACAAATTTAAATCACATGTCACCTTACAGAATGCAAGGGTAAGAGCACAGTGTTACTCTTCTGATATTTTCAAGTATTCAGAAATAATCTGGATATAATAATGAAGATATATATAAAAGTCAAATAAAATAAAAATTATGTTCTATGAATTATTGACATTTCACAAAAAGGTCACGGTCATGAAACTCAAGGAACAATTAAGAAACATGTATAGCTGGATGTATATTTGAAAGGTGTGACTTTTTCTTTATCCATTTATCTCACGTGTTCTCACTCATTTGCGAAAGCTAAATATTAAAACAATCTCACAGAGACAGACAGTAGAAAGACAATTACCAGAGGCTGCAAAGAGCAGTACAGAAGGGAACAAAAAGTGACATTTGTTAGTAGGTGCAAAAATATAGGTAGATAAAATGAACGATGTTTGGTCGCACAATACACTCAGAATAAAAGTTATGCTATATGTTCAATGAACTAAATGAGTGCAATTGAAATATTCCTAACACAAAGAAATGATAAGCATGTTAAGTGTTGGATACACAGTTACCTTTAATTTTTTGCACCTTGCATGCCCAATCAGAATATCTCATGTACCCTATAAATATATATATAATTATTAGGAAACATAAGAATGAAAATTTTTATGAGAATGTATGACAATTGAATGCAATGGTGATCCTCTGCTGGATATTTTATCACAAAGAACATTTTGGGGTTAATTGGAAATGCTTGAATGAGAAAACATATATATGTATACATAAACTCATATATAAAAGTTAATATAAAAACTGTACTTATAATTATTTTTGATGTTGATGTCATTATTTTGATTGCCCTATTGTGTTTATGTAGAAGGATGTTCTTTTGGGGGGGAAACATAATCTATCACTTCTATGTGTGTTGGTGCAACAGGTCAGTAAAATATTCTAATTTTATTTTTAAAAAGAAAACTTCTTTTAATTCTACTTGAAATTTTGCCTCACATTGGAGATTATTTAAAAACATAAAATTTGTATTTGATTTGTTTAAAAATGTAACAAAAAGGCAAGCCACAAACCAGGAATATATATTTATAGTACATATGTATGAGACTGTATATTCAAAAGTTCTCAAGAACTCTTAAAAACCCCAAATAACACGGCAATTTAATTAAAAAGTTTTTATTTTTCAGTTTTTCACTGGGGCTGGATTTGAAACTGCCACCTCTAGGATATGGGGCCAGTGCCCTAGTCCTTTGAACCACAGGTACCGCCCTAATTTTTAAAACTTTTTAAAAGGTGAGCACTAGTATTTCATAAAGAAAGTATTTCAAAATCCAAATAACCTCATAAGAATATGCAGAACATAATTAGACATCACAAAAATGCAAATTTAATGAACTACCAGTAGATGTTGACTGCACACACATAAATGGGTGCCACTTTTTAACTGTCCACCATTCTAAGTATTGGAGTGGGTGTGGAGACATAAGTTTTAGCCAAGTGAAATAAAAACCTATATCTACTCTAGAACCCATACAGAAATTCTTATAACAGATTTATTCATATTAACCCCAAAATGGAGATAGTGTAAATGTCCACCAATAGGTGAATGTGTGAAGACATCATGATGCATTAATATAATGGAGTGGCACATCAATAAAAATAAGCATATTATTCATCCATAGAAGAAATATTTTCTTGAATCTCCAAAATATCATGCTAGGTGTAAAAAACCAGATACAGAAGAGCCCATGTGGTAGTTTTCCACTTCTATAAAATGTTGAAAAAAGAAAACAAATCAATAGAGGCAGAAACAGATCTGTGTTTATTTAAGCAGTTGGGCAGAGGGTTTGACAGTGGAAATTTTTGTACTTATGGACATGTTCTATATATTGATTGAGGTAGTGCCTACGTGAGAACCCACTTGCCAAGGTGAGTATATCACACAGAAAATGGGTGTATTTTATTAATATGGTATATAGTATATATGTCAATGAATAGATATAAAAACGATTGCTAAATATTATGATCAAGACTAGAAATTCAGTAACATTATGCAGTCTCATGGAGTCATATTAAAAAAACTGTAGGTTTTGTTTTTTTTTATATTAACATATTTTATGTTTATCAAATTGGGAACATTAAGATACATTATCATATATGTATTCAAAGCAATTTTTCTTGCTTTTTCCAGGTAAGAAAAAAATCACACTTCTTTCAAAGATAACACCTTATTTTCTAAGTAACATCCTTAGTCGTGTCTGCCAAACCACCTCGTTCATGTCTTACAAAGAAGAAACTCTCCTATCTGATTAAGTGGTATTTTGAAACGGATTATTCAAATAACTAAAACTCAAACAAAAGAAACCTCCAAAAAGAAAAATCTAGATTTGCTTATGTTTCATCACATTCAATCTCCTCTGCTATTTTATTTTATTTTTTTTTAATTGAATCATAACTGTGTACATTAGTTCAGTCATGGAGTATGGTGTGCGTGCAGAACACAAATGTTCTCACACAGTAAATGAGAAAATCTCACGAATGTTATGTCGAATAGGCGGATGAAAGTATCTTAGAGTGTATATGAAGCCCGCACACTGTAGTTTTTGTTTTATCTGTTTCTTGACAAAGCACAAAAAGATGTCTCAAGTTTAATCTTGTGA
>CAUYRH010139780.1:0-17077 GCA_963574655.1 Perodicticus potto
GCTGTAACCACTGAGCTACAGGCGCCAAGCCAAGATGGGGTTTCTTGCCTAAGAACCACAAGAATCGTTCCCCGAATTTTGGATTTTATGTACCTGTAAGAGAAGCGACCGCTTTGGGGTTTGGCGTATTTTCCCAAATAAGGGCTATCCTCATCGTTTTGGAAGAAATATTATTATTCAAACATACCCAAATAAGAAGAACATGTTCTCAGAATAAGTGACTTCTAGAAGTCAATTAAGTTTTGTTTTACTTGTACCCACCCACTTTCCTTGAATAAGAGCATATCCTTACCCAAAATATAGACAGTGAAATTAGACAAAAAAGATAATAGAAAAATATGTTTGTATTTCGCTATTAGAAATAACATAGAGAGGCTTCATGCCCGTAGCACAGTGGTTACAGCGCCAGCCCACGTACACCCGGCCTGGGCTTGCTAAACAACAATGACAACTGCAACAAAAAATAGCCGGGCGTTGTGGTGGGCGCCTGTAGTCCCAGCTACTTGGGAGGTTGAGGCAAGAGAATCGCTTAAGCCCAAGAGCTGGAGGTTGCTGTGAGCTGGGACACCACAGCACTCTACCCAGGGCGACATAGTGAAACTCTGCCATTTGCCCAAACATGGACGGACCTGGAGGATATTATGCTAAGTGAAAGAAGCTGGACACAGAAGGAAAAATATCGCATGATCTCACTTATATGTGGGGTCTTCAACAAAGCAAAAAGTCAAATATATGGAGGTATAGGACAAAACAGTTGTTAACTGGCGCGAAGGAGGGATGGAAAGAGAGAGGAAATGGGGAAATGTGGCTACATAGGATGAAAATGTCTAGAAATCTAATGTACACATGAGGTCCAAAGTTAATAAAATTATACTGTATTAGAGATTTTTGTTAAATAAGATATTAGTTGCTCTTGTCACACGTAAAACAGTAACTATATGAGATGATGAATATGTTAATTTGCTTTCATATAGTAACCATTTTACTACCTGTATGTATCCTATAACGTCTCATTGTAAACATCCCATTATCAAATGTACATGGTAACATTTATTTTAAAAAATAAACACATTTCTAATTCTTCACCCAGATCAAAAGATTGATTTTATCCCAAACCAAATTCTAGAATTCAAGCAATAAAATATGTATAATGATATTGCAATGGTCTGATGAATTCCAGTCACTCTATGTTTCCATCATGCCCACATCCCACCTTTCCTGATATTATGGCCCAAGGAAATAATTTCTTCTGTCACTCTTTCTCCACCCACAAACTTGAGAAACACCTTTAAAAACACATCGTTTGGTTTCAAGACCAGCCCTAGCAAGAGTAAAGCCCTATTGCTGAAAAATAGCTGGGCGTTGTGGTGGGCACTTATAGTCCCAGCTACTCGGGAGGCTGAGTTAAAAGAATCCCTTGAGTCCAAGAGTTTGAGGTTTCTGTGAGCTGTGACACCACGGCACTCTACCAGGGGCAACAAAGTTAGACTCTGTCTCAAAAATAAATAAAATAAAATTGGCTTGGCGCCTGTGGCTCAATGGGCTAAGGCGCCAGCCACGTACACCTGAGCTGGCGGGGTCGAATCCAGCCCGGGCCCGCCACACAACAATGACGGTTGCAACCAAAAAATGGCCAGGCGTTATGGCAGGCACCTGTAGTCCCAGCTATTTGGGAGGCAGAGGCAGGAGACTCGCTTGAGCCCAGGAATTAGAGGTTGCTGTGAGCTGTGATGCCACTGCACTCTATCCAGGGTGACAGCTTGAGGCTCTGTCTCAAAAAAATAAAAATAAAAATAAAAATAAATAAAATTGGGCAGCACCTGTGGCTCAAAGGAGTCAGGCGCCAGCCCCAAATGCCGGAGGTGGTAGGTTCAAACCCAGCCCTGGCCAAAAACCACAAAAAAAATGTTTTTTAATTAATTAATTAATTAATTTAATAAAATAAAACCACATTAAAAAAGTTATAGTGACAGAAACAGATTAAGGGAACCAAATCACATAAAGATGCCACCACTAGATCTAAAGTGCTCAGAAACGAGAGTTAATTTAGATGTTATCATCACATCTATTCCCTAAACTCATTTAGTACTCCCTGGTGCCATCATATAATTTCTCTTCTGGAAAGTGAACAGTAAACCAAATATAAAAGCACAAATGCCCTCTTTGAATGAGTTTACCTTTTGGATGAGTTAAATGCATCAGAAGTTTACCAACTATCAGCTACTGCCCTCTCCACGTCTTGGGAGAGGACAGAAAAGAATCTGATGTGGTCTCAAAGAAGTGAGTCAGACACAAAAACCAGCCTCCTAGGACGGGGAGAATGGGGCCGGGCACACAAGCACAGAAAGAGGCCATGTTAGAACATAACAAGAGATGGCTATTTGCTAGCTAGGAAAAACCCTCACCAGAAACCAAATTGGTCAGCATCTCAGTCTTAGATTTCCCAGACCCCAGAACTGTGAGAAATAAATATGTCTTGGTTAAGCCACCTAGTGCATAGTATTAATGGTTTTAATAATGTCCTTTGTGGAAATTTTTTTCTGGCCCAGTATCCAATCTTCCCCCAAACTCTTAAAGCCCTCTATGTGCCTTCCTTTGGTCCACAGGAGAAATTGCCATGTGTTTTTGTAAACTTTTCACAGGTGTGTGTCCACCCTCCCAGAGCTGTAATCAATGTGTCTTGCACGTCTGTGATTGCCACACGGAGTCCACACAGGCTGTTGCACATAGGAGGCACCTGGGAGTATTTGTCGACTGATAGAATGGGAGTAAGTTGTAAGCACTAACTGCACTGCGGCTTGGGGCCAACACTAAGTGAACCTTTCCTTGTGTCCCATCTTGACTGTTCTTCAGTAGGAATAATACATACTCATTTTCACACATAATCTATTTTTTAAAGTAATTCTTTGGGCTTGGCTCCTGTAGCTCAGCGGTCAGGGCACTAGCCCACATACACCGGAGCTGGCGGGCTCGAATCCAGTCCGGGCCTGCCAAACAACGATGACAACAGCAACCAAAAATGAGCTGGGCGTTGTAGTCCCAGCAGGCACCTGTAGTCCCAGCTACTTGGGAGGCTGAGGCAAGAGAATCACTTAAGCCCAAGGGCTTGAGGTTTTGTTGTGAGCTGTGACGCTACGGCACTCTACCAAGGGTGACATAGTGAGACTCTGTCTCAAAATAAAATAAATAAAAGTAATTCTTTGATCATGCTCAAAGACATATAGGTTTCCAAATTCCTTCAGGATAAAAGTTCACCTTCTTACCGTGACTTCAAAAGCCTTTTAGGTTCTGGTCTCAACATGCATTTTAACCATATTGTTTCATCAAACCAAAGTGAACTACTTGTCATTCCGTAGGTATGTCCCTAATATTCCATTCTCTAATTCCTCCATCTCCACTGATCAAAATTACCCTATAACATTGGAGCCCAGTACTGGGGAAGGGTAAAAATTCAATTGTTCTTGCATATGTGCACGTAGAGATTTACTCTACAAATATTTATTGAGCACCCGCTACATGCCAAGCACGGTGCTGCATGCTTGAACTACAGCAGTGAATGAGACAGATTTGGTTCCCTGCCCTCTTAATCATCCTTGCCTCTGCTAATTGGACAGTCTCTTCTGAGAATTTGAGGCCAAGTTTCTATTTACGATGTCTTGTTTTGCTGATGTAATAACACAATACTTGGTCATTTGGTCAACAAGAATGTCTCACTTTTGCAGAAAATTCCATAGGTGATAGGCATGTATACATTTACTAGCTTATTTCTTTTTTCTTTTTTGAGACAGTCTCACTATGTCGCCCTCAGTATAGTACAGTGGCATCACAGCTTACAGCAACCTCAAACTCCTGGGCTTAAGTGATTCTCATGCCTCAGCCCCTCAAGCAACTGGGACTACAGGCACCTGCCACAGTGCCTGGCTATTTTTTATATATATATTGCAGTTGTCATTGTTGTTTAGCTGGCCCGGGACTGGGTTCAAACCCACCAGCCTCAGTGTATGTGGCTGGCCCCATAACCACCGTGCTACGGGTGCCGTTATTAACTCATTTCATCTTAACTCAGAGGTTAGTAAACAGAGATACGACGCATCTGTTCCCATTTGATAATGGAGGAGACTGAAGTTCAAAAAGGTTAGGGTGACCAACCTAGACTTACTGTCAGATCTAACATGATGATCTTGGCCTTCTTTCTGACTGCTCATCCAATTTTACCACTTCCTTTAGATATAGATGAAACTAGATGTGGAGGAGAAATAAGTAATATTAGCTCTACGTTATAAAAGAAATAACATACTTTTTTTTTTTTGAGACAGAGCCTCAAGCTGTCACCCTGGATAGAGTGCTGTGGCATCACAGCTCACAGCAACCTCCAATTCCTGGGCTCAAGCGAGTCTTCTGCCTCCACCTCCCAAGTAGCTAGGACTACAGGTACCCGCCACAACGCCCGGCCATTTTTTGGTTGCAGCCGTCATAGTTGTTTGGCGGGCCCGGGCTAGATTCAAACCCGCCAGCTCAGGTGTACGTGGCTGGCGCCTTAGCCCGTTGAGCCACAGGCGCTGAGCCAGAAATAACATACTTAAGCACAGTGGATGTCAGGGGGTTACTGCAAATAAATGCCAGGTAGCAGAATTCAGAAATAAAATTCTATCTTATAATAGTTCTTCCACTGAGATAGTATAAATCAGATGTCAATGCCTTGAGAGAAAATAAACTATTGGTCAAAATCGACTTGAATTTACAAGTTCAATTGTTGGCAACTTGGCCTTGCTTTATATACATTTAAAACTTAAACAACCGGCTTGGCACCTGTAGTCCCAGCTACTTGGGAGGCAGAGGCAGGAGCTCACTTGAGCCCAGGAATTGGAGGTTGCTGTGAGCTGTGATGTCACAGCACTCTGTCCAGGGTGACAGCTTGAGGCTC
The DNA here is from genome assembly GCA_963574655.1 of Perodicticus potto. Classification (NCBI taxonomy): domain Eukaryota; kingdom Metazoa; phylum Chordata; class Mammalia; order Primates; family Lorisidae; genus Perodicticus; species Perodicticus potto. The sequence continues at coordinate 4,925 of CAUYRH010139780.1, forward strand.
TATCTCAAATAAATAAATAAATAAATAAATAAATAAATAAAACTTGAACAACCAATATTAAAATTTGTTAAACCAGTAAAAATTTTAAATGCAAGTCATTCTTCTGTATTTCTAGTGTTGTCTTACACTGTTGAAGTTCCTCAGCATTTCAGAATATTCAGAAGAAAAATCACTAATCTACAAATTCAAACTGATGGCTCTTAGCTTCAAAGTGCTTCCTTTGAGTCTTAAATCAGATATAAAGTTCTACATTATTACAGTTATACTTTTAATAGTCTGCCTTTATCTTTTTCACTTAATGTCCTATTTATACTTTCCTGTGTTTTTCTACATAATCTGAAAAGAAATAAGTCCAGGAATCAGAAGACCCAAATTCAAAACCAAGCTCTATGACTCACCCCCTATAGACGAAGGCAGATGCAGTAAATGTTATGGGGACCACAGCTTTTACAGCTTTGAGGTCCCCTCTTTAAGAACACGAAATTAGGAACAGAATTATTTCCTTGGAATAAAAAAAGGGAAATCACAACACATTCCTGGAGATGTAGAGATTTCAATCTTTTCTTCTGAGACCTCTTTAGGCAAATTACCAGAAATGCTGATACAGAAATGCTTTCTGATCGCAATCTGGTTTCCTCTCCCACATCCCACACCGTGTGACTCTCTGCACTCACAGGGGCCCAAGCAAGCCTCAATCACCATACATTAAATCCACATCTGCCAGTGTGATCTTGGGCAGGTCAAATAACTTCTCTGGTCTTCAGTTTGCTCGTCTAGAACATGGGATCATTATGGATGCTTCCATGAAGACCTACCTATGCAGAAACAAGTTCTGGAAAACATGGAGCACCACCCAGGCTGGTTGTTATTCCCCTAACACCAGTAATCAGGAGGAGGAGGAGGCTGCGTAAGGCCTCTTTTTAGAGACCAGTTCCTTTATATCTTTGCCTTTTTTCTTTACTTTTCTTTTTCTTTTTTTTTTTTGAGACAGTCTCACTTTGTCACCCTTGGTATAGTCGTGGCATCACAGCTCATAGCAACCTCCAACTCTTGGGCTTAAGTAATTCTCTTGCCTCCGCCTCCCAAGTAGCTGGGACTACAGGCGCCCGCCACAACACCGGCTATTTTTTGTTGCAGTTGTCATTGTTGGTTAGCTCGCACAGGCCAGGTTCGAAGCTGGCAATTTCAGTGTATGTGGCACCACTGTGCTATGGATGTCGAGCCTCACTGCCATTTTTCAACAACCTATGTCTTCCTTTCTCATGTCCCTTTTTTTTTTTTTTTTTTTTTTTTGAGACAAAGCCTCAAGCTGTTCACCCTGGAAAGAGTGCTGTGGCATCACAGCTCACAGCAACCTCCAATTCCTGGGCTCAAGCGAGTCTCTGGCCTCCACCTCCCAAGTAGCAGGGACTACAGGCACCCGCCACAACGCACCATTTTTTGGTTGCAGCCGTCATTGTTGTTTGGCGGGCCCGGGCTGGATTCGAACCCACCAGCTCAGGTACGTAGCTGGTGCCTTAGCCCATTGAGCCACAGGCGTTAAGCCCTCATGTCACTTTTGACGGGTCTTGCAACTAGTAAATTTTGTTCACTTTTGCAAATCCTTCATTAGTAATTCATTGCTAAAATAGGAATTAGGTAAAGCAACACCTTATCTGGACCTTTCCCTGGATTATTTGTTCTGAAAAAAAAAAAAAAAAGACCATTAAAATCTGACTGGGGGGGAGGGAATGCACCAAAACAACTAGAAATGAGGTTATAGGACTCAAGAGATTCAACGGCTCTGGCCTGTGAGCAGACGGGCCATTCACGACTTTGTAGTTTCTAATTCAGAGCAGTCCCCAGTGGATTTCCTGCCCGAGCTGGTCTGCTATGGAACAAAAGCCTGGCAAAGCATGTGTTTCACGCCCCACTGGAGGTGCACACTGCTTGGTGCTGGCCTCTCTGGTGGCCAGCAATCATCAGAGGGACTTGCCTCCCTTGATGATCTGGCTTTTACAAATCACTACAGGGAAACCCAGCCCAGCTTAGGCAACACATAAACACTTCCCTTCATACCATAGGATGCAGCCACAGCTCTTTCATCTTCCAAGTAACCCACCAAGGTTTCTATTAACTATTTAATTTTCCTCTTAACTGCTTCCTCTCCAAGAGAGGCTCCCTTTCCAAAAGGGACTTTTCCAAAATGCTATGAAAACCCTGAAAGTGATTGCTGAAAGTTGTCCCTGAGTCATTTATTTATTCCACAGCTTTATAATATAGATTTCTTGAGGGATTGTTGCACAGGGCTGCATTTTACATGATATTCTACTGGCTCTGTAAAGTAACACAGCACCTTGGAAAAGGTGCTAGACACCCCAACTGGCAGAAGATGCCAAGTTGTCTCCTTCCATTTTATAATAATTAGTCGTGGCTGTATACGTACCCGTGTGAAGGAAATGCTGCTGCAATTACAGCTACTTCATCCTCAGCCCAGAGGCACCTCACTTTATAGAATAATGGAGGGAGGATTGGAGGGGGAGAACTGCAAAATGGGCAGAAAGAGATGATCCGAGAAATGGTGACTCGGCACCAGCTCATAAGCAGATCTGGGGCTACAGAACAGGAAAATGGGCCTTATACAACGTGCAGTGCTGGAGAGGGTCAACAATGTACCAAATAACTAATTCTAAAGAGTGGGTGGTGAAGAATAGCTATTACTTCATAAGATTTCTCTGTCTAAATTTTAATTTCCGGCTGGTTGCAGTGGCTTACGCCTGTAATCCTAGCAGTCTGGGAGGTCGAGGCAGGCAGATCTCCTGGGTTCATGATTTGGATACCAGCCTGAGCTAGAGCGAGACCCCATCTCTAAAAACAGCCAAGCATTGTGGTGGGGGCTTATAGTCCCAGCTACTCAGGAGACTGAGGCAAGAGAATCGCTGGGGCCCAAGCGTTTGAGTTTGCTGTGAGCTGTGGATGCCACCACACTCTACCCAGGGCAACAAAGTGAGACTCTGTCTCAAAAAAAAAAAAAAAAACAGATGGAATTAATGATAGCCACAGTTGAGGGGCAGGGAAAATACTTGGGAATTTGAAAGAGGTAAGGTAACCTCCTGTTAAGGGGTAGGCTTTATCATGGGCCACCATTCTTGTTGCTATTCCACACTTTCCTGCCCCCTCCCTCCAACATCCATTTGGCAAGTGGATACGCATCTATCTGCTCCTGCACTGGGCCATCCTCGCTCTGCTGGAGGATGCCAAGGGCAGGACAGGTGTGTATCACCCCGCAGGGGCTCTGCCTATGGCGGTCCACCCAAAGGAGGGGGCCAGTGGGGACTGAACCCACACAAAGCGTCATGATGGACCAAGCAGAGGGCCTGATCTCACGCTTGCCAGCCTAAAACGAGTCTTCCGTGCTACTTGGCACATCTGTGTTTCTCTAGTCGAACCCTTCCTCATTCTTCTCAAGTCTTCAAAAATTCTTCGTTCTCCTGAGATCTCTGACCCCGTCTCCCATACCAACAGCAACTCCTTCTCCTCTCAGAGGATTGTGCCTCTTATTCCACAAAGACCCTGAATCAAGAAACTGCCTGTGCTTACAGGGGTGTTCTCTCGGAAGGGCAGGGCCCCCTTCCTGGGGCGCCTCTTCCAGCCACAGAGCCGGGGCTTTACAGACCTACCCTCCTCCAACTTGAACTGCCCCATGAAATTTCCAAGGGCTTCGTTGAAACTACACCACAGCCCGGCTTCTCCCTCTGCCAACCCTGCTTCCTCTCCTTCCTCAAGTGTTGGTCACCAGAGTGTTCCCAGTGCATTTCCTGCACACTCGTCTCCATCTAAGTCCGCCGCCTCAGGCTTCAAGAGCCTCTTCTGCGCCTTCCTCTCCTCCACCAACCTCTCCGTTTCAGCCACCCCGGCCTTTGCACCCTCGCATATGGGTGCTGGCTCCCTCCGCAGGGCCCTTAGCTGCTGCTCCCTAGCCCTCTTTTCCTACTGCCCTTATGCCTATCCATCTGTGAGTTCTCGTGGCAAATGCAGTTTTCTCCTGAGGAAAACAGTCGTTTTATTTGTCACAGCCTTTCTTTCTTTATTTTATTTATTTATTTATTTATTTTGTGAGACAGAGTCTCAAGCTGTCACCCTGGGTAGAGTGCTGTGGCTTCACAGCTCACAGCAACCTCAGACTCTTGCCTCAGCCTCCCAAGTAGCTGGGACCACAGGTGCCTGCCACAATGCCCGGCTATTTTTGTTTGTTTGTTTTAGTTGTCGTTGTTGTTTTAGCGGGCCCGGGCCGGGTTCGAACCCACCAGCCCTGGGGTATGTGGCTGGTGCCCTACCCACTGAGCTACAGGCACCGCCTGTCACAGCCTTTCATGGAAGCACTTGGTTTATGTGGATCTCCCCTCCCAGAATTTGAGCATGATTTGCTCAGCGTCGCACCCTTGGTGCTTTGCATAGTTCCAGGCGCTGTGCTACAGGCCGGACCGTAGTGGTGAGCGAAACAAAGCGCCTGCCCTTGGGGAGCTCACAGTCCACACAGAGGGACGCAGGGAGGGAGTTGGACATGTAGATCTCTATTTTACTAGCGAAGAAACGAAGCTAGTGATTTCGCACAAGGCCCACAGTTGGTAGGGAAAAAACTGAGATTAAGCTGAAACTCCAAAGACTCAGGAAAAAAGGAAGGTAAAAGGGAAGGCAGAGAGGAAGGAAGGGAAGGAAGGGGAAAGAGAAGAAAAAGGAAAGAGGGTAAGAAGGGCAGGAGGGAAGGATTACAATGACTATAACTTACCAAGTTGTTCTCCTGTGGCCTGAGACAGGTAGCGTCTGTTCTGAAGCACAGAATATTTTGTGAATCTCCAGTGATCTACAACTGCACTACCCAGCACAGTAGCCACCTGCCACATGTGACTATTGAGCCCTTGAAATGTGGCTGGTCTGAACTGAGATGTGCTGTTAAGTGCAAAATGCACATCGAGATTCAAAGGCGTAGAAGGCAAAAATAAAATAAAATAAAATAAAAATATTGTGAAATATTTCATAGATAATATATAGTAATCACATTAAAATTATATTTTGGGCTCAGCGCCTATGGCTTAACGGGCTAAGGCGCCAGCCACATACACCTGAGCTGGCAAGTTCGAATCCAGCCCGGGCCCGCCAAACAACAATGACGGCTGCAACCAAAAAATAGCCGGGCGTTGTGGCGGACGCCTGTAGTCCCAGCTACTTGGGAGACCGAGGCAGGAGACTCGCTTGAGCCCAGGAGTTGGAGGTTGCTGTGAGCTGTGATGCCACGGCACTCTACCGAGGTCAACCAAGTGAGACTCTGTTTCAAAAAAATAAATTAATAAATAAAATAAAATCTTATTATCATATAATGTACATACATATGAAGAAGTGTACATCTATTTAATAGTAGAGCTTGAATTTTTACAAACCGGGCAGTGCCTGTGGCTCAGTGGGTAGGGTGCTGGCCCCATATACTGAGGGTGGCGGGTTCAAATCCAGCCCTGGCCAAACTGCAACAAAAACAAACAAACAAAAAAAAAACCTGGAATTTTTACAAACCGTAAACTATGACGTCAGTACCCAGAAAAGCAGAGGACTGCAGCACCTTCCAACCCTCCTGCTCATGTGACCAGGACACTGACTTCTAACAGTTTCCCATTGGCCTTGTTTTTTTATTTTTATATAAATGGAATCATATACTAAGTAATCTTTGGTGCCCTATGCTTAATTGTAAATCTCAGATGATTTTAATCCTAACTCAGCACTTTATTGTGTGTTTGGACAAACCTCCTAAACAAAACCTGTTTTCACGTCCATAAAAGTGGATTTTTGACAGTATTTCCCTCATTGGGTTGTTGTGAGGATTAAGTTAGGTAAAATATGTAAAGCATCCAGCAGTGTCTGGTACTTGGCTGCAGCTGCTACATTGTATTCAACTTTTTTAAAATTTCTTTTTCTTTTTTTTTTTTTTTTAATTGTTTGGGATTCATTGAGGGTACAAAGAATTAGGTTACACTGATTGGAGTAGTATTCAACTTTTAGTCTGTGAACTTCCTGGGTGCTACAAGACTCCAATGAATCACCTACCGGACAAATTCTGCACATTAGATAGGAAAAAAATCCATGCTGTCTGGGCAGAGTCCAACTGTTTCTGTATTCACAAATGAACATCTACACATAATAAAAAACCTGGCTATTTGATCTATCTCACTTTTGGCCAAAGATGACATTCCTGTTACATCCATACTCATCTCTCCTAGAATATCATCTTCCCTAAGGGAACGGTCATGTACTGTTCACCACAGTATGCTAAGTACCTAGCACAGACCATAATAAGCACTCAGTTAAGTTGAACAAATAAATATGTACTAACTATATTAGGGCTTAGAAAATTGTCAGAATCTGCTCAAACCTTTGAGCTATGGTTGGCAAAATTACAGTAATTAAATCAGAGTACAGGGCGGCACTTGTGGCTCAAGGAGTAGGGCGCCAGCCCCATATACCGGAGGTGGCGGGTTCAAACTCAGCTGCAGCTAAAAACTGCAAAATAATAACAATAATAATAATAAATAAATAAATAAATCAGAGTACAGTGAATCTCCCTCTTTCTCCATGCTGGCCAGGAAAATCCAATCAAACCTACCATATTCTATACCTGGAACTTGAATAAACACACCAGGTCTGAGAACTTTAAAAATAAGGGCTGTACGTGATACCACTTTTAATAGTTTGCTCTAAACTCAACAGCTTTTAATGTACTTTTACCAAAATACTAAAAGATGTGCTCTTTTAGCACATCAGTCAAGTTTTCTCAAAGTATACTTTATCTGGTTTTCTACTGATGTAATTCACATATTCTTGACTATATCTGTACTCTTTAAAACAAGCCAGGCACAGTGGCTCATGCCTGTAATCCTAGCACTCTGGGAGGCTGAAGTGGATGGATTGCTTGAGCTCAGGAGTTCAAGACCAACCTAAGCAAGAGCGAGAATCCCATCTCCTAAAAAAAAAAAAGAAGAAGAAGAAAGAAAAAGAAAAGAAAAGAAAGCCAAGGAAAAGTGTACATTCCAATTGAACTTCACTTGATTTAGCTCACCCTCTACTACTTAATTAAAAATAATAAATTTTCACTTCTCAGAGCAGGAAGCACCCCTTCAAATACTATCATGTTTTATATTACAAACTAAAGGTCTGATTCACTGGCAAGCAGGAAATTATATGGTTATAAAATGAGCTAAAAGATTTTAAGAAAGTAATACAGTTCCTTAGCTATGAAGCAAAACTAGTTCCATGTAGATAACTAAGAAATCAAAACTATTTATAATCTGTGGTGTAAAACAGATATAGTTAATATTCCCTGATAGAGTCATTAATTATTAAAATAATTCAATAATGAAAAAAGGACCAAGAATAGAACATTAAATATTTAAGAGTTCAATTCCTGATAAAACACAAAACCAAAGTGAAATAAGCAATGCCAAGTCAGCTTGTACACAGATGGTTTATTTTGGATGTTAATATACGTCAACATTGTATGTAAGATTCTCGTACAATGGAAAGCTTTTCCACATATGAAAAAACTCAATTTAGTTAGGATAATTGTTGTATTAACATGAAAACCTTACAATAAAATGTAGTTATCATATATGTGTAATCAGTTTCCATGCAAGTATGGCTGCTACATGCATGTCTGGCATTTTTATAACATCCTGAAAGAAATTCAAATGAACAAAATCATATAAAGGTGACAAAAGATGCCTGACATGTTTAAGATTAAAAATCTTGCAAAAAGCAACAAAGCAGTTACCTGGAGGATTCAACCAATACCAACCCAAATATGTACTATGTCAATTAAGCCCAGGTTTATCCATAATATAATACTACCTGGGATAATTTAATGCTCAAGAAAAATTATGCTTTAAAAACTATAGCTCTTCCAAGATACTATACTTTGGTGATTGCAAACTATGTGCATCAAAACTAGCTAAAAAACAAAAAACCATTATGTGCTATTAGTTTAAGGGAACTGAAATGATCCAGTACGATTTTGCTACAATCATTGGTTTCACAAAGTGAAATTTCTGTGAGAAGCTCATTAATTAGAAAGCAATCAACATACTCAACAAACATGCTAAGATTCTATTTGTTATCAACAAGGCATAATCTTACTACCATACAGTTTCTTCACTTCTCACTACATATAATATGCAAACTAGCAAGTGGACTTAAATAGCTTAAAACCCTTTTAGGTCTACTGTTCAAGAGCTAGGCATTAAAATACTTAGTATTTCCATCCCTATTATCATAAAAACAGATCAGAAAATCTTAAGCTGGTTTTGTTTTTTAAGGCATAGTATTTTGGCATTTGTAAGAATTTGTCTGGTAATGGTTGATTCCATTAAGTTAACTCGAGAACTTGCCATCATTTGCTTTTTATCTTTTCACACAGTGCAAGTGGTGGTCGCTCTTTCCTTCTCTCATAGCAGCAAGCCGATTCTGCTATTTTCTATAGCAGCATACTTCAGGGTGGAGAGGGAGAGAGTGTGTCAATCATAAATAATTCAAACTACAGTGTACAATTCTATTTACCTGTCAGTGTTTAAGTTGACAGTACACCATTATATGACTCAAAAAAATAACAAAATTTCTACCACAAAAGCAAATAAAGACATTCTTTCAAGAAGAAATAAAATAAGTGCAAACACCTAAAACAGGCAACTGAAGCAACTGTTGTAACCTGTAGAGAAACACAAAACATTGATAAAAGGACAAAATATTTTTATAAATAGAAAATAATGTTCTCTACTTCTGAAACATTGAGTAAATATAACAAACTTCTAAGTGCAGACTGGTTTTAGGGACCAAGGTACCATATTATTTTTTAAACAAAATGCAAATATTTCAAACACATATACAAATCACCAGATTAATTTATATGACCCCTCAATATAATTTAAAAAGAAAATATTAAATTATTATTTAGTACATTTTTAGAACTACTTTATAACCAACATGATTTAAAGGGCATAGTGCAATATTTAGGTAGATGTGACATACAGTATATAGATATATTTTTTTACAGCTATAACTTACTACTGTTTCGTGCTTAAAGGTCAAAATTGTTCTTTACTATGTTAGCTGTAATAACAGGAAACAACACTGGCTTCTAGACACCCTGAATATATATAAATATCTACATTTAAGCTTTAAAAATGAAAATAAATTATAAAACCATACTTCTTTCCAATTTACAAAGATTTCCTGCTCCTGCATACTGTACAATACATTCAACAAAATTCTCAGCTGTTCTGAGATTCATTAAGAAAATACTGACTATTTACTAATAAGGAAAAAAAAGCATTTTACAATTCTTTTAGTACTATGCTCAAATAAATACATTTAATACTGTAGTTAATTTTACTGTTTCTGAAAAAACGCAAAAAACTAGTAGTGCAACGTTCTATCCTTCCTCTCAATTCTTTTCTACTGTGCTTCTTTGTAAATGGTAGCCTAAGTAAATCAGCACATGGGCAAAGTACTTCATAAAACCATGTGTGCTTCCCATACATAGACTAATTTCAGAAATCATATGTCCATATACACCTAACTATAACCAAACTGCAGCATCAAGAGAGTAGCAAAATACATCTTGTGAAAAAAAGTGAGAATTTAAGAATATCCATGAATATTCTATTATTTTCCCATCTTGTTCCTTAAAAACAATTTTTAAAAATCTTATCCCTTAAAAAGTAAACTATGAAAATGCCTACCCCTTACTTAAGTGGCTTATTAGCTGTTTGCCTGTCCAATATGAAAAAAAGATGCTGTATTAAAAGGGCTGTATTAAAACTTTAAAAAAATTAATTGAGAAAAATTTCACTGCAACCTAATTTAGTACAGAATACAGTAAGGGAAAAGGGTATTTCATCAGTTTTAATAACAATTATAGTATTAGAGCTCTTGAAGTATTGCTTGTAGCTGTGTAAGTACTCAGGTATCTTCTTGCTTGTTCAGTCATGATAAGTTGGTCTTCTGTCTTCCCATAAACCACTGTTTCCCATTCACAATTCGACTAGGAAGGAAATATTAATAGCAATATAAAAATTACTAAAATATCCATACTAATTCACAACTAAACTTTTAAAAGTCAATCATTATAATTGAATGGATATTGTGTAAATAATTATAAAAAATATTTGGATAATGGCATTGTATTTCTTTTAATAACAGTGTTATATTTTATATTTTAAAATACTTCTTATTTTCATTACATCTTTAAAAAGTCAATTATTTTAGCTATCTATATTGCTCATAGTCTTATGGAGCAGGTTAAAAGTTGTTTTCAATAATACCCTCCCCCAAATCAAATGAGTCTTAACATGGAAAGAAATGTTAGTCATTATTATTTCAAAATTTAGCACAACGTTTAGAGAGAAAAATGTAATGTCAAAAAATGAACTAAGAATGCTTTGTCTTGCAAATTAGGAAATATATTCATAACACTCAGTCAGGTTTGTTTGCTTGATTTTTTCTTCCCTTATGATAAAATTAGTATGTCATAGGTATGGTCTGTTACATCATAACTTTCCCCAAAGTTACGTTAATTAAACACTGGGAACTCAATCCATTCTAAATGGATTAAGAGAATGTGCTATATGGCTTTTAGTGGCCTCAAGACACATGTGAGGTGGCCATATGTGATTGCCAATGATGTTTTCAAGACATGCTTAACTAGTGCTGTAGTCATTGTGGTATAAAGATAAAAACTTCCTGCTGGATGAACTCTCAAATTCTCTAGGATTAACTCTTAAGATAACACAGTAAAAAATTTTCCATCCTTCATTTGTAGCACATACTAGCCACAAAGCAACAGAAACAAAGGATTTTTTTCTAAAATTTCTAAGCAAAAAAGTTCACTGGAAACTGTTATAACAGGGCAGTGCCTGTGGCTCAGTGAGTAGGGCACTGGCCCCATATGCTGAGGGGGGTGGGTTCAAACCCGGCTCTGGCCAAACAGCAACAAAAAACAGCCGGGTGTTGTGGCAGGTGCCTGTAGTCCCAGCTACTACGGAGGCTGAGGCAAGAGAATCTCCTAAGCCCAAGAGCTGGAGGTTGCTGTGAGCTGTGATGCCATAGCACTCTACTGAGGGCGAAAAAATGAGACTCTGTCTCCAAAAAAAAAAAAAAGAAAGAAAGAAAGAAAGAAACTGTTATAACAACAAAATTATGCTGAAACTGCTTCCAACCACTTACCCTTTCTCAGGATAACAATTAGGCTATATATACTTCTTATAGGAAAAGAGGTGAATTTATCTATCTTTAGTTTTAAAAAGACAGAGTGCTTAAGAAAGCACCAGACGAGTCTTTGGCTATAGCTCTAATTGTTTAGTTTATACGTGTCCTAATGAATGAGTATCTCAAACTCAAATCTAATTTGAGTGATAAAATAATGGTGAATGTTTAGTCACTCTTATAGTCAATTTCAAATTTAAAAGAAAAAGCAAAATTTGTGATCAGTAAGTCCAAGTGATCATTGATTAAACAACAACAAAAATCACTTTAAAAAGTCCATACCTGCAGATTCTTTTCCAATTTGACAACTTTGGAAGTGTTAAGATTTGGTTTCTTTTTAGTAAGTGTGTATGTTTTGTTGGTTGAATTTATATCTTGTATTTCAGGAGTCAAGTTGCACCTATTGTCATGTATTTCCAATAATGGTATCATTAATAAAGATGTTGTAAATATATTTTCTGACTAAGAGAGAAAAAACAAAGAGGAAAATAAAATAACTAATTCAAAAATGAAGACAAATAGAGGGACTACTGAGTAAGTGGTAATGGAAGCCCTGTTCGTTTCCCTTCAAGAAAGTGTTTCGTTCCTGGCTTGGCGCCTGTGGCTCAACGGGCTAAGGCGCCAGCCACGTACACCTGAGCTGGCGGGTTCGAATCCAGCCCAGGCCCGCCAAACAATAATGACGGCTGCAACCAAAAAATGGCCGGGAGTTGTGGTGGGCGCCTGTGGTCCCAGCTACTTGGGAGGCGGAGGCAAGAGACTCGCTTGAGCCCAGGAATTGGAGGTTGCTGTGAGCTGTGATGCCATAGCCCTCTATCCAGGGTGACAGCTTAAGGCTCTGTCTCAAAAAAAAAAAAAAAAAAAATTAAAAAA